>JAJEKB010009482.1:0-11129 GCA_022393335.1 Macrotrachela quadricornifera | reverse complement strand
ATTTAAATATATTAAATACTTTAGTTTTGATTATAAAATGAAAAAAGATTTTTTTTTGTGATATTGATTCATACTGTCTTTTAAATAGATTATGAGGTATATACGATACTTGAAAATAAGTTTAACACACCACCTTTTATTTTTCTCCAGAAAAAATCTGTTGTTTTATTAATTTTACCGATCTAATACTATGTTTTTCCTAAAGTTATCTGATAAGATGTTGGTGAAAGAGTGCATCTTTCAGTTCTATTACTGCATTAATTAACGTTTCTACTAAAAAGACTCGAAACTAATTCAAAATGGAAATCCTATAAATGTCCTATATAGGAATAGGTGATCCTATAAAAATAAGGCTTTAAAATCCTATATAATCCTATATTTTTACAAAGTGTCGCTACGAGGTCAGGTATAAAAGAAAAACATACGACGATTGAATGATGGGAAACTATCATACTTTGACATAATAAAGAAAAAGAGAAAAATAAGTATTCAAAAGTTAATATCGCTTTTTCTATTTTATTTGATAACGAACTTTGTTAAAAATACTATATATTTTAACAAAGTATTTTCTATGTAAAAAGGCAGAAGTGAAGGAGAAGAGTATTTGAATAACTTTCATTTCACAACAGGGATGTAGTACTCATAAAGTAAACCAAACACCAAAAATATCAAATAAGATTCATTTAATTAGATATATATCAAGCTTAGATTTTAAGGCCATCTCCTCTCGCCCTCCTTCATCAAAAATCGATCTCAACCTGCATGAACAGAAATTGTAGTACAAGGACTATGACAGATTTTTCAACCATATTCTATAGGATTGAAAGAAAAAGATAATCACCAAGCAGACGTCAAAAAGAGTTCATTTCATTGTCAAGAATTTTCTGTTGGCCTTCAATTCATATTTTTTTTTGCTTCAAAGAACACGCCATGACATACAACCTAAGGAAGCCCTTTTTTTAATTAATTCTTCCATTTCAACCGACAAAAGATATAACGAGCTCAATTACTCGAAGAATTATGCTAAAATCTAAAAAACTGGCTCTTCAATTTTAAAAAGAGCTTTTCAATGGAATAGTAACAAAGCTTTGTTCAAAATTAGACTTTTATAGACATTGAAGTTATACACGCTCTTTACAACAAAAACAAATATTCAGTCTTACATGGTACTATCGTAGAATGGTGCTGAAGATACCGAAAACTACTATATGATTGTTATACCTTTAGAGAACTACAAGATATCGAGCTAAAGTATTTAGCAGTACAAAAATAAACTATCTTCAGTATGCTCAGGAGTTTTCACATGAAATCAATATATTAAGAAGGAGGTCATGTTTTATCATGATGATGAAGAAAAATTGGTGGGAGATTTATTTGAGAAAAAGAGTCCTTAAGTTTCAGTTTAGTATATTTTACTCTTACGTAAGAGCTGTTATATTTTTTCTTTGTATTGTAGGCGCCACTCTATATATATCTGCACATGTATATGCTCGTTTATGGTCTCCTATTCGATGACCTTGTTTTTCTTCTCTTTAATCTATCTGTCATAACTTTCATTCATGTATGAAGTAGAAATATAGGAAACGATTTTTCTTTCCTTTTCTTTTCGCAATCTTTTACAGAAAAAAAGAGCAAAGGGTAAATGTGTAATCAAAGGTTTTCTGAAATAGTAAATATTGGAGAAAATCAAAAATCTTTGAAAATTTTCGTAAAAATTCTTCAAAACCCTCAAGTAAAAAAAACAAAATGTTCGGTTGTTGAGAGGTCACCTATTACTCAAGACATTCCTATATGAGTCAGAGAGAAGAAAAAAACAGTTACTATTCAATTCAAACATTAATATTGAAATTGTGAAACAATTAAATTTCATTTGGCAAACCTTAAAATGCAGTGAGCAATTGTCCATTTGCCTCTTTCTTGACTACGTCCCTGATTTCATCATGTTCTACCATCTTTTCAGTCGTAAAAATTACACAACAAACACTTCAAAATCATGCCAATTTAATCTTTCTCAATCTCAACTTTATTGTATGAATGATAGACTTGTCATTGACGCTGGATTATGTGCGAGTTGAATATAGATTACCATTTATTCATGCTCTCTGTCTACTTCATACGTACGTGGACTATGCTATTTGGCATGAAAGTATTACTTCAATGCTTTAAATATCGATTATGCTAGCCAGCGTGTTTATAATCCTCTAAAGAATCTTTGCGATGTTATATCTAATTGTTAGGTGGCATCAACATCGAAAAATGATTATTCAACTCATATTGATATCTAATGTTTATCTCATCTTCGATCTTCCTTTTGTAATTATCAAGATTTTACAATGGTCAGGTATTTCTACTTTTTTCATCGATATCGCACACATACTCAGGCTATGTTATTACCTTATGCTACTCTGATGACATTGCCTGAACTGAAGCAAAAACTTCATGCGTTGATCATTTGTAAAATTAATCGATGAATTTTTGAATATATTGATTGATAATTAGTTAAATATTGCCATAATTCTACAGTTTTGTTTTTAAAAACTATCGTTAGATTATACTATGCATAGCATAGTAACATACAAAAACAACAGCTTAATTCTATAGGAACGGAGATTATCAAGTTTGTCTGTCATATCCATGAGGAGGCAAAGGGTCCATATTGCTAATCTTATACGTCAACATTCCCTTTAAACCACGTTGCACAAAGTATATTAGGAAATTATAATTGAAAAAGTTTCTGTTTTCGGTAATAATGTTATATGTCAATCATCTGTCAATGTGTGTTTTTTCTTATCAAAATTATTTAAATATGTAGTCATTTTCTTCAATGTTCAATATTGACAAAGTCTTGTACAATGTGTGATAGAAAGTATCTAATAACAATCAAAATATTTAGGTTTTCGTTGAAGTCACTTACCAAAGAAGGTAATTATGATGTCACACTCAGGTAAATCTAGTTTTAAGATTTATTGAAAAATTATTACATTTTCTTCCACTCTTCTAGTCTAATTGTCAACAACAGTCCAATAAAAAAATTCGATCATCACTATTCTAGCCTGAGTTAAAATACATACCGATTGTTACTGGCAATTATAGATTGATCTGACTGAATTTATTTAAAATCTTTTAAATGCATTAATTCATATGATTAGAAAAAATAATATGTTTCACTGGAAATATCATTCCAAACTAAATCACATTCAAACACGTTTGAGCAATTTTTTATCAATCATATGCAATGAGATTTCATTTTAAATTGCGCCAAGATGCGTTTCAAAAGTTTCTTTAATCACTTTGGATATGTCATCCAAAAATATCATACTAATATAAAAGAAAATGTTATTTAAGTCTTACAATCCCAAAAATCATATTAAAATGAAATACTAATCAGCAATCCCGAGCATGCAATAAAAATGCAGCCGATTTAATAGCCATACATCCTGCTGTAAATAAAAAACTGACCGATATGCATAAAAATAATAGAATTGTAGGGATAGAAGAACAGATGTACAACCGATCTTCGATCAACTGTATGATCTAAAAAACAAACTTATGCAATGATTATGAAATAAGACTTAAATATACAGCATCATCATCTATCCAAACTAAACTACTCATAACATCCGAAGAATTGAATAGTGATGATAAATTAACTGTGAAACAAGCATAAGTAGTTTTAACATTTTATTTTGTCATAGTGAAAAAATACAATGACTCAACAACAGAAAAGATAAAAGAAAGCATGTTAATCAATATAGATTTATCTTCATCAATATGACAGATATTTTGTGTAAAACATCAGAAGCGTCCTTCTTCACTTTTTACGTTTCTCTTTCCTCTGCTTGCTTTCACAGAAATATTTTTTATTATATACCTTTTTTTTTACTCCTTTCTGTCTTCATATTTTTCCTTTTTATATCTACGCAAATTGAATCAACATTCGGTACAATAATATTCATGACGAGTATAATATTCATCACAAAATATATGCTCCTAATAATTAGTATTATACCGCCCTTTACCTCACCATGTAAACACGTCAAATGTTACATTAAACATCAAAAATTATAAAATAAAATAAACAAAGCCATAACAAGTCTTAATCAATTTCATAGTACTATACAATAGTCTTTTGAAAATATCTACAATTCCTAGAATCGATATTTTTTTTTATTAAGTGTTGTGAAACTGTTCTTTTAATATGAAACGAAGTTAATTATGATAGATTAAATGCTCTGTCATCAATAATCCTTTACATAGTGACAAATAATACAAATCTATACATCTGTCATGTATTACAAAACATGTATTTCGAAATTGAAAGTATCGATCCATAAAGCAAATTACAAATTTTTTCCATCTATAATTGGGTACCCAAGGTTAAAATAAAACTATAACATTTATCAAAATAAGATTCATAGTAAATAGAAAAATAATATCACAATATTTCTTATCCAAGAATATTATTCACAATATTCTGCGTTGGCTTTTTCTTTTAGGTGAAATCAAGCGTGCATAGATTAATAATTAAAATAACTAGTAAATCAATATAAAAATATGATAGAGATATAATTTTTGACATGCGTTGATTCATTTAAAATATACATGTTATATATGAAAAATACGCCTCTGATATCAACCTACACGAAAACAAAAAAACAAGTCAAAAAATAATATATATAAGCTCGTTGATTATTAAAAATTATCGATATATCCAATATCAGTCCATTCTCTCATTTAAACAAGGTTTGTAGTGTTGAATACTTTTTCTTTAGACATATTTTTCTATGACGTTAAGTACTAAAATGTAGAACATTTTCTTAGTTACAAAATCTTTTCAGATATTCTTCATTATTTTATAGGTTCGAGTATGTTTTTAGAGTAGATAAGTTGAGAAACATACTGAAAGCATTAATTGTGATCAATGTAGCATATATTATATCAAACTATTGATAATTGCTAGTCATTCGATGTAAATGATATGAAAAAATATTATTTTATTGCAAAAGTAATTTATTTAACTTGTTGTTTAGATAAAGTGATTATATTGTACATCTTGCGAACTCATATATTGAAGTAAGAATATACAGTTCGACTACACAACCACGAGCAATAATAATGCATCAAGTTTCGATCACTATCTGCATTACAATTATTATCCTAGCAGCTCAAAGCTATGCGGAGGACTTGTATGTCAGCTTAATTCCGACGCGTATACATTATGGTGAAAAACAAGATGTAGAAGCCACTTTGTGTTACAAAAATATGGGATCTGATACTGTTATGCTTAACGATTGGTACTTACCCGATGGAGGTTTATTTGATCCATTATTCACAATTACTCAAGGTGGCAATAATGTCGAATACGTTGGTCCTCGAGTCAAACGACAACGACCCACAATTAAAAGTATGATTCCTGTGGAGCCTGGTCAGAATGTGAGCACCACCGTCCAGCTATCTTCGGTGTATAATATGACTAAGACTGGCAATTACGTTATTCAATTGAAGGCGTATGTTGCTCCCAAACTACACACATTCACTCGTAAACGAAGTACTCAAAATACATCATCTACTACGGTTGACAGCGTCACTTTGAAGTCTAATCAAGCCACATTATTCGTCGTGGGTCGTCCCAATGCACTCATTGATGAAAGTGCTCAGTTCGTGTCACAACCGAAGGCTGCTACATATAATTACGTCGGATGCTCGTCAAAGCAAAAAAGTTCGATTGTTGCTGCAGTTGGATCGGCTGTAACTTATTCTGATAGTACTGTCGAGTATTTGAAGAGCATAGGATCAGATGGTACAACACGCTATACTACTTGGTTTGGTGAGTTCTCGTCGGACAACTTAGAAAAATTAAAATCGAACTTTGACAAAATCGATGATGTCGTGAATAACAAGCATATGATATTCGACTGTAGTACATGCAATAAAAAGGGCGTCTATGCTTACGTATTTCCTAACCAGCCTTATAGAATATTCTTGTGTCCCGTATTTTGGCAATCAGACGTAACGGGTACGGATTCCATGGGTGGTACGATAATTCATGAATTATCTCACTTTGAGGTAGTGGCTAATACTGACGATAATGCGTATGGTCAAGATGATTGTAAGAAATTAGCTGAGACAAATGCTGCCGAAGCACTCAACAATGCAGACAATCATCAATTCTTTGCAGAGAACAATCCAGAATTGAACTGAACATTCCACGTCATCTTCAATTTACATTAAACTTCGTTATTTAAAACTTTTGAATTTGCGAAAAAGACTATTTTTATCTCCAACTCACTTTCACTAGTGTTATGAATTGTTCTATATTATGTCATTTGAACATTTTTTGAACAATCGTATACTGTTTCCGTCGGTCGCGCATCTTTTTTTGATTTCATTTTTCATTAATCTTTTCGTTTTCTCACACTGTTTCCAACTTGTAATATGCTAATATATGCCATCACTATTTACTCACAAATAAAACATTAACTCTCTCACGTACACTATCGGCCCTCAATAAGATAATAGAATTAAAAATATTTTGAAACGAGAAAAACTTCCATCCATACATCTATTTAATTAGTTTTAACAGAAGATTTTACTGTATCTTTGTCATAAATGGTTGATAACAAGTTTCTTAGAATTCTTCGACATAGAAAGTATGTACTGAGTTGTTAAATAATGAAATAAAGACCTTTTTTTCTCAATATCTCTGAAATGATTCACTAATTCCTTTGCTTTGGAGCAGTATATATTTGAGGGAACAATGGAATCATCAATAATTGATTGCAAATTACTTATTTGTTGTTTTTCATATCATTTTGGCAAGTTTCTGAAAAGTAAACAATATAATAAGTTAGTCATCAGATCACACATATTTACGTAAACTTTGAAAAGATAGTCTTCCTGTAAATTTCCACAATTCTCATATCATTTTCTTTGTGTTGAAAATGACTTTTGACCATTATTCTATTCGTCATTCTTCTACACATGAAAAAAAACTATGACTGTCATCTTATATTTGTTAAGAAAGTCATAGAATCTTACTAATTTGAGCTAAATCAAAAGTAATATAGTCATTAATATCTGCCAACTATTGAACAATTCACTTCTACCATCATTATTAATTGTGTTATGGATGCGAATGTTTTCGTGTTACTACTTTACATATCATTACGAATCAATGTCTCAAGAAGAATACCATTTACAGAAACAACATTGTTGAATTATTTTTCATATCTTTCTTTCCTGTGAATTTAATATTTTCTCCCTCACCCTCCCTCACCCTCCCTCACCCTCAAGATACAGGCTTTTATTTTTCTGTTATGGAATAAAATATGTAATATATCTTCAGTAGAGAATTTCACGGAACATCTTTTGAAAAAAAATTTGTCATATTAGCGTTGAATAGGAAAACATTATAGTAAGAATGAAAGGAATAAGAACTAAGTAGACACCCTGTATATTAAGTAAAAATTCTATCTAAGCAGCTACAGTTTAGTTGTCACCCTCAAACTTAATTCTTCTTCATGTATGTTAAATAAAAATTTAAGATTAAAAGTCCTTGTGTGATCAAATCTTATTTCAAACGAATCGAAATTTTTGTAATTTATGAATTTTCATTGAAATTAGATAATACAAATGCGCTTCAGTGTCCTACAAAAAGTACGCACAAGAAACTCATTCATTGACGGATTAAAATACAAAGCAAAACTCTATCTTCTGGTCGGCACTAATTTTATTGTGTAACATATTTCTATTATTGAAACAACATAATTATTACATGTGTTTAATATAAACTGACGTCGAAGTTTCTTTCTTATTTTATTTTAAATGTATCAACTCAGCGTTTCATTCATAATGTCCTTATTAATTCAATCATATGTCACCTTCTTTTTTGCTTATATTGACAATACGGCATGCTTTCGCATCACTAATAGAAGTAAATACTAACGGTTCAATTGAAGGGAAAACAATATCTTTATTAAATCTGAAGCGATCATTGAAACGATTGTACATATATACAAACAACAGATGATGACACGTTGTATATTTTGTTATTCCTAATCTCTCTAAACCTAAGATTATATAATATATGTGATGTATCTAATAGAATAAGTATTATCATCAAACTTTCGCCGTTATTTTATGAAAATCGATATGCCTTTCGTATAAAAGTAAGTATATAAGAATTTTTTTGCGCTAACAAATATTTATCTTCCACATCTTTTTATACTAATTATTTTTATTGATATATCAGCCTATATCTACTTCATTGGATGTTTGTTTTACCTGATTTTTTTCACATATATTTCGAATATTTCTAGAAAATCGATAGATCATATTCGAAAATTGATTTATTCAAACTTTTATTATTACAATAATAATTTAAAACTTGATAAGTAAGTGAAAAATCATCACTATTCTATCTGTTGGTCTTACTTAGATTAGAGAATATATATGAATGTATTTAACACTGCTACGTTATATGAAAGTGATTGTAATAATTTAAACAATAGTTTTGAGAAAGCCACGTCCATATTGGAGAAGCATCTAAACGCGATTGTTACTTGAAATGCGTCTAGCTGCGTCTTATCTGCGTTTAAGATTCACATAGGAGATCAAAGGACAAACAAGAAGATACGATTAGCGGCAAACCGCAACATCTTTAATACCAACAGAAAGTTCCTCGCCCAAATTCTTTTAGGCATTTTACTACCCTGATGTCTTCTATCAAATGGTATATGAATGAAAGAAATCGTAGTTGCGCACCTCGGACGGTTTCGCCGTTAGGAATAAGGTTTATTATTGTATTGGTTTATTTTATATTGTACGCATTTGCGTATCATGCAAATATCAACATCCATCTACAAATGTTTTCCGAAGACAAATCTTCAGAACAAAGAGCTGTAAATGGTTGCGGTGTTGTGAAGTCGAAAACGCCCCACTACAAAGCATCATAAAGCGTGCTAATTAGAAAAATGTGTGCATCGTATCAGCGCAAAATCATTCTGGATTACTCATTTGAGTAAAAGGATCAGGGGTTTGACGTCACAGAAATGAGTTACAGAGAAAAAGATGGCAAAAAAATAATAAATGAACAAAAAGTCAATGTAATTCTTCAAATCATGTTTAGAGTGATGAATTTGGGATAGTAAAAGTGAAAAAGAACAATGAATATTGATTAGGACTGTTGCACACTAGTTTTCTTGCATGATTTCTTCTTCTTGTCACCGATAACATTGACAAGAGCATAAATGGTATTTTTCAATTCTTCCTCAAGCGCGCTTTCGTTGACTAATGTTTTCACATTATTCAATAGGTGCATATCGATGGAAGTGAGTGTGTTAGTTGGCGTTGTTGCATTGAGATAAATCAAATCCATCCACTGGCCCGCAGTGAGACCGTTATTAACAGCAATTTTTTCCATGTGGAGCATGAGCCTTTGAATTTGATCTTTCATCTTTGATTCCAGATGCTTGACAAAGCTCAGCCTAATGTATGCGCGCAAGTCATGCTCCCAGTCCTCGAATGTGAGTTGTTCGAAGGGGCAGGGAAGTTCACGCAAAATAATAGTTCTTCCAAACTCGTCGACAAGGCCAGCAACGAGACAATGAAGATCTTCCTCTTTTGCATGATCGGGCTTTTCCATAGTTCCATTATTCCCTGTTAATCCAGATTTCTCAGGAACTACAGCACATGGTGTTTCTTTGGGTTCGATAGTGTCAATACTACATTCACTTGTGTAAGTGCTGGGTGTATTGTATGCTGTGGTCCATGACGTCGAAGGTTGTCGTACAGCAGTTTGTATGGGCACGGTACGCTTAAGCATATTTTGGGAACGACTGTTGCGTAAATTATAACGCGAATGCGTGCGTTTGCGTCGCTTGGAGTCGGACATTTGATAGCTAGCGTAAAGACGCTTTATCTAAAACGGAAGACAGCCTATGTCAAGCGGTATAAACACTTTTGCAAATCATCTCACTTTTTACATCTATAAGAACATATGCACAAAACTTATTCATAGAAAACAGTCGAAACTTTGCCAGTGAGACTTTCTCAAATAGGCTTTCACCAATTTGTGTCTTACTTTGGCATTGATTAGAAGTATTGTATCAGCTACATTCATAGATGATATGCATCTATGCCATATCTGTGAATCAACATGTAGAGCAGCACATAAGACTAAACGGACTGAAAAACTATTACATTTTTGAACTCAAAAAGGCATTCATAGCTAAAACACTAGCATCTCTTGCTTTGCTGGTGAACCTGTTTGTCATAGAAGAAAATGAAAGAAATCCAAATAGTGTTTTAAAATATACTTAACATATTCATTGTCAAATCCATCACTATATCGTGATTGATTTATTCTCGTCTTTTTTGTTTTTGTTATTATTAACTTGTTTGACATCATATTTTCTACTGTTTCCTTTCAATTTAAGTTTTTTCAGTTAAAAGATGATTCGATCATATTGGAACACATAGTGGGTGAAAGAAACGAGATACATTTTAATAGTATTGACCATAGTTATCATATACATGCAGCTTTCATACTGTTCTGTGATAATTGGAGGAAATACATCAAACTTTGACAAATATCAACGAAAGCCCATCAAACGTTTATCACAAGATTAACAATTGAGTGGATTTTCGCCAGTTATCGACAAAAGGATTATTGCTGAAGAGCGCAACCCAAAAAAATACTCGAAACCAGTTTTTTTGCACCACATCGATTACTAGAAAGTCAATTTCATTACAGCATAAAAACTTACTCACAACCATAATTTTTTGTGTACTTCGTAACGATGAAACAAAAAAATCTTGAAAAAAAGAACTGGCGATGTCTTTAAAGAAACTACGAATTATATTCAGCATGTCATAGTGCTCTAAATGTACCTATAGAATTGAGGTTGTGGCAAATGAATAGTGAAAAAGCTTCTTTCACTTCTCAGGATGTTTTCACTGCGTCAAATCAATAATCTACTATGCCCTATCAGTGCAAGACTATAACAATTGGAAACAGGCGTTTGTAAATAACTTGACATAATAAATATGACGAACATATCAGTTTGTATCGAGACGCTAATGGCTATCTAAAAACTATATATATATATATATATATATATATATATATA
>JAJEKB010009470.1:0-12689 GCA_022393335.1 Macrotrachela quadricornifera | reverse complement strand
TTATTATCCTATTCTTGAAGGTATTTTACCTATTGTTTTAGCAATTTTATTTTGGTATGTAACACGAAAACATGTTCAAAGTTTAAATAATCAAAAATTTACAAGACGTTTTGATAAACAAATAACAAGAATGTGTTTTTTTCAAATCATAGCAAATGCCATTGCATCTGTTCCATTTGCAATAATTAATCTTTATAGATCATTAACAATACAAACAGTTAGAAATCAAAATGAAGAAAATATAGTTCAATTTTTTCGTTTGATAGCTATATGGTTATTTTACGTTCAATATTGTACTGATTTTTATATTTACATTGTTACATCAAGTGAAATTCGCACACAAGCAAGTACTTTGCTGTGTTATTGGTGTGAACATTGGGCTGAGCATGTCGCAGTTATACTAACGCATCCATCTCCGCTCTCCATAATTGATACAACTAATAGGATTGAGAATTCAATAGAAAAATAATAATTCTTAAATAAAGTTTAATGTTCATAATTATAATGTATTTGAAAGTGAAATAGTTACGGGTAATATTCTATTGTTTGATTCATTGTACAATAAATCTATTATAAATAATGTTCTTCATTAAAATAGTAGTATTTTCAACTTCAAGTTTTTCACAATAAATATAACGGAAGATTTGGAACATTATTTGCCAATAAAAAGTGATTTACTTCAACGATTAATTTGTTTTTAGTATAGAAGTAATACAAATAATTTTGTGCTCCATTTATTATGCATTGACCTTTAGTAGAATTGTTTGATATTTTTAAGAACATGCAAAGGCAAAATACGATTGTGTTATTACTTTAAATCACCAAAGCACGTGTAATACATAAAAAATGAATGAGCTTTGTTTTACTTTTTAAGAACTTTATAGTGTTTCTAATATAATCATTCCTACATGAAGACATTAAAAGTTCCCTCTGATATGCTATTGTATATCTCATATAACAAAATACATCTAATAATGTATCTTACAATGGAATCTTTTGTATAGATAATTGAGTTGAGCGGTCATCTTCAGCTCAAATTACCAAATTTAAAATATCACGTGCCCATAGCGTGCCGAGAGTAAGTTATTTGAATTTCAACATATATGAAATTTAGATATTAAACTGAATCAGGTAATGCGGTCTCTATTACTGTAAGGGTAGAGCTTGGTGTCATTCGAGCCAATTAAGGGATTTATATGAACTCTGTTTCATATGGCCCGAATAACACCATGTTTTGTCGTTATAATAGTTGAGAACGCCTTATCTGATTCAGTTTTATACGTAAATTTCACACACCTTGAAATATAAGTAACTCGCTCTTGGCACATTATGAACACGTAATATTTTAAATTAGGTAGTTTGGTGGTGAGATTGATAATTTGAGCCCAAGATGGTCGATGAACTCGATTATCAGTACAAAAGGTTCCATTATTAGTCTCATTTTTTTATTTGATTATATATAAAATAAAAATGCTAAAGAGTAAATCCTTTAACTTTTGAATAATTCTTTCATGTTGTATCCTTTGTGAGATTTTATATCATATATTACAGTTAATCAGAATCAATTATCAATTGAATATAATTATCATGAACATTTAGAAGAAGAAGATTAGTTAGATGAGAGTATTTAATAATGGAAAATTTTGATCGTTATTATTTGATTTTTGTTGCTAGTTTTTTTGAAATTTTAAGGCTCTGAATTAGTTATAATTAAGTCTTAAGAAACGGAAATGCTTAAAAAATTTCAATGAAAATTAGAATCGGATCAGTAGACCAGCATCGGACCAGCCGGCTTTCATCGGTCTCTTTTTCATTTTGAAAAATTTCTTAAGTTACTAAAACTTGTCTATTTTGCTCATTTCTAACGATTTTCATGATGTTGGCCATGAGGAAATCTAAGTTTTTAAGTTTTCAACTATTGTTAAAATCTCAGCTCTATATGGTCACTAATATTTTCATCACAGAATAATAGCCTCAAAGTTCGTTACCTTAAAATTTTGAGCCACTCATCATAGAATCTTAATAGCTAGTACTTTCTATTTCGTGCTTTCATAACAAAATATCGGAAAAAATACGTTTTGTTTCCAAGATCGTGTCAGCGACTGCTGCCATATAACCGTGAAAATATTTATGCGTTAATAAACCTTGTTCATAAATGTTAATATGAAAAATTCTACTTTTTTTATCTTAGTATGGCTATTACTCTCTAATAGCTTCCGTCCGATGGTTTGAGACATGTTTAGTTGTGTCAACTAGTTGTTTTAAATAAAAGATAGATCTAACTTAACATTTATAAAAGAATCATATCGGCATTGAAAAAAAAAGCTAGACAAGATATCGTTAAATAAAGATCAGTATTAATTTTTCTGAATTTTAGTCAAATCGTATTGAAGAAAATCTTCCTTCATGCTTAATATTAGCATCCAAAACATAATAGACTAAAACAAGAACTGTTTTATTAAAAACTTGAAAAGTTACAGATTTGACAGTGTATATTTGCATTATAGACTGACGTAAAAGACTTTTTCTAACATGAAGCGATCATTCGGTTAATGCAAAAGATATACCGTCTGTTACGGTCCGATCCGATCCGATAAAGGAATGGCTTCATAGTCTTCGAAAAATTGTAAAGCTACGATGAATTTCTTTATTTCATCGTCAATACGGATCATTCATCGAATTTAAAATATCAATTCATTCAAGCAAGTCTCACAACTCCTAATATATTTTTTTAAAATTCTTATTGTTGATAAATATTTTGTGATAGTCAATATTGCGATAGAAAGTTAATTTTTCTAGATCTATTATTCAATGCAATAATTAAAATTTGACTGATTAAAATAAATGGGTAAAATGATATTGAATTTTTAGATTTTAGAAAAACAAAAGAATTTCTATCTGCATAAAATTCAAATAAAAGTTTGCATTAAAGTCAGATATTAGAATATTGAACATTGAAATAATATAGAATGATGTGGCACATCTATCTAGGTAAGCTTATTGGTATGTAAACTGAAGGTCTTAAGATCGATATTCTATGTGTTCATATATTATCTATTTTATTTGAAATATTTCATTTATGAAAAGTTAGATAAAAAACATTTATATTATCAATTGGCAAAAATTTGTTTTTTCTTTACTTATTGTTTAACAAAACTATTGAAAACTTTTGTGAACAAAATCTTTTCATGAAATTAAAACTTAGTCTAGATTTCAAAATATTTAATTTGTCATCATATTTATTATAGCTAGATGTTCAAATAATTGATATGATATTATTCTGTATTATAAATGCTATTTATTTTGGCTAATGAAAAAAATAAATAGAAATTGATCATCAAAATCAGACAAAGCATTTTATATATAGAACATTAAAAAGAAAAATCTTTGAAGATCTTATTTTTTTCTATTTTTCTTGTATAAACAATTTTAATTGAGAGATATAAACAATTGATCTGATAAAATACTCATATAGATAAACTACATATATTGATGAAATATCTAGAATTCAAATAGTTAAGTAATTATAAATATCTCTTGTATACAAACTCATTTGATCAGTTGTACACTTAATTTTGAATGGAACAAAACTACATATTGTTTGATTTCTCTTTAAAATTGTTACCTTTATTATTGATTCTCTTTTCTCGTTTTAAATTATTTCATTCCATATAAATAAATCTATTTTATTTAGATAATTTAAAAACCAAAAGTACGATGAATACATGCAAAAGGAAAATAGTTTTTGATATGATATTCATCGATTTGATCCACTGGACCAAAATATACAGCAGCAAATTTTGTACAATTATTTTTTGTCATATATCTTGTAAAACAGTATGTCACTCTTTCTAATGATTCATAATCAACACGAAGATGAAGATTATTTGGTAAAGACATATTCATATTAAATAAAAATAGTTCAATATAATCATCGTGAGTACGCATAAGATCCAGTCGAGTAAGATAAGCAATAGATTGATTTAACGGAAAATAATTTTCATAATAACGAGTAATGATTGAATAAATATTAAATGTGAATTTATATAATTGTGTCATATAAATCATAATATCTTTCTTCAATATATCACCATCAATAAATTTTTCTTTACAATGAACTGTAATATTTAAATCAAGTTCTTCTAAATTTATCATTTGACGTAGAAGTGCCACAACTGATCCATTAAAATCATCTAAATACGTTATACGATCACAACATAAAGAAAAAATTCGCAAATTTGGTAATACATTTTTCTGAAAATGGAATCAAATATGAACTCATTTAAACAAACAAAATATAATAAAAATAAACTTACATTTCGTTCTCTGTTGGCAAACAAATCCATAATAAAAGAAATGTTAATATAAAGTATACGAAGTTGTTCAAAACGTCCATCAAGTATCTCAAGACAATCTATCATATCACATACGTTAACATGTAATTCTAATAAAGTTGAAGAGATAACAATTTCAGGTAGAATAATTCTAATAAATACATCATCGCGAAAAGATGAAGATGGATTGAATTTTAAGCATCGTAAATTAGTCAATATAGTTCAAATTTTAGTAAATAAAGATCCATGGATATTTCTCTTTATAAACGGATCGTTTTCTTTATTAAAAATTTTGATAAAGAGTGATGAAATTTCATTGTTAAGTACATGAATTAGAGGGTTTGTATCTAAATAAAGTTTTAAAGTTAAGGATAAAAATATATTTCATAACTTTTTCCGTTCATTTGTTAAAATTATCTAAGATGAACATTTTCATTTTATAAATGTGATTTTTTCAATTCTCTTATGGATTACATTGTATATATGATGAATGTTGTTTTCTATCTCACTCATTTATATTATTAATTTTCTTCGAGATTTTCTATATTATCTCTATTAATCTTGAAAAATTTTAATCAAATTTATTATTCATATCTTTGTTTTTCTTCATACAAAAGAAGAATGATTAAATTCTTTTTCTTATAATGATGTATCAATAAAGAATATATTTTATATAGGAAATATTTAATTCTATTAATTGTATATTCGAAAGAAATAATTGTGTTTTCCAATAATGAATTAAAATTCTACAAAAAAATTCATTAAAGTCTCCTACCAGAAAATAAAGACATAAATAGTTTGTCATCAATATTACATAAACCAAGATTATTTAAATTAGGATAATTTGTAGCATGAAGAACACGTTCTATTGATGTTCCTTCAAGATAGAGAGTTTCAATTTGATATCCAATTTCAGGTAAAATTGTTGAACAAAATCGATTAAGTATTATATCGGATAATGGAAGGAAAGAATCATCGATTCGATAATATTCTAATAAATGTAAATGATGCAGAGTTGGAACCGGACTGATTTTTTGCAACCCGGTCCGGTCCGGCCGGAATCTGGCCAGTTCATTTTCGAAGCCAAACTGGCAAAAATCCGGCAAAAACTTGGAACTCAAAGAAAGCCTGATTAGGAAAAATAGGACATGAAGTAAAATTTTCGATATTGACATTCGGATATTCGAAGTGGACCGCCTAAATATATGTAAAAAAACCAGTTTCCTTCGATCAGACTCCAACATATCGACTTTTGAAGCTGAAGATGAATAGAAACGGGCCGATCATATCGAATTCATCTACTAATCGTTACTTAGAGACAAAAAAATCACACTGAGCAACAACTATTGCAAACGGCACATTTATCTATTTCCTCTAAGAACCGTTCAAATAGATCAAGATAGGAGAATTGCTTGATTTTGTGGTAGATACGATGGCCACAAGAGAGAAGCAATCAACGGACTAGAGCCTATTCCTCTAGATCATAAATCTCCCTGTGAAGCTTTCGTCATGATCCAGTGTTCTTGCCAATCATATCTGATTGGAGATTTTGAGTCAGTCTCTTTGTGTTTCAAACAAAACCGGCAGTTGTTTCGAAAAACACCTATGGCTTCAAGTCGAATCCAATTGCAAAATACATCTGGGCATAATGAAACCGATCGATTGTGATGGATTTTAATCACTATCTTATAGATCTGTAGTCAGAGTAGTCGATTAGGACTTATCGCTTTAATGTCTTAAACTTTTTATCTTTTCCTAATTACTGCAATCATTGTACCCATCGACCACTGCTCTAGCAACCGCAATCGTTTCCTAAGAGACGAAGAGCTCTCTTGCTTCTTTCTATCTATTTCTCATTTACAGTGTCATTCTATTCATTTTTCCAGTTGAAAATGAAGAAAAAAAGCTCGTTTTTCAGTAAAAAAATCATCAAATATATGCAACAGTTTTGCAATGATGAACTGGCAAAAATCCGGTTTCGTCCGGTCCGATCCGGTCTTGTCCGGTCCGGCCGGACCGGTTCCAACTCTGAAATGATGAGTAAACATTCTGTCATGTGCAATTCTATTGATTCGTTGACTGATACCCATTAAAGAATAAAGTACTTCATGATTGTACAATTTTTTAAATATATACATAAGAATTTCATCCGGTAAATTATCTAACTATACCAAAAAATCTTTCATATTTATTTGCATATACAATATGTACTTTTCTAAGACTATATATATATATGCGTTGTATTCGTTGATTTTTGATTGACCGATGTCATCGTCAATGAAAACAATGGTATTCTTTTCAATTGTATGATTTGGCGATGAACGAATATAACAAAAAAAAAGAAGGGAATATAATAAGTGGTCAGAAAATTAGATGGAATGTTCAGTTCCTTAGTATGGTCAGTAGAAGCTGTATAAATGGTTAGTACCTTAACGAGTGACGATTGCTAATAAAACAATGGTTCTATTGTATGTAATTATCAGTAAAAAGGTTATAGTTTCTATTATCCTCATTATTATAGTTTTATACCTGAAACAACATAATCTGACATTGTGAACATCATCGTATTACAACCCTTCATCTGTAGTATCATACAAATAATGCCAAAATCTTTATTCATTAAGTGAAGCTAAAGACTAGTATAATGATGAGAGAATTTGTAGTGTTGATGAAGAATAAGAACCGTACAACTTTTGACTTTTTCCCGATGATTACATACAATAGAATCATTGTTTTATTAGCAATCGTCACTAGTTAAGGTACTGACCATTTCAATTATTTTACTGACCTATTAAATGATAGCCAAAAAAAATAGCATGATTTTTTTCTCTCTCTCTCTTTATTATTTTTAAATAGCTTTTAAAACGATATATTATTGGATAGGAAATTTGACTTGTTTACACAGAAAATACAAGATATATACCACAATGACACCATCGTAAGGAAATATGTCACTAGTAGAAATCAGCGAAAATTATTTAAGATTAGCTAATTTTTTCTAGAGCAATGGATTATGTGATTATTTAGTGAATAGATTAGAATTTATTTTTTTTTAAAAATGAATATTTTGTTTCTCTTGCCAATTAATTTACATTGTTGATGATAACTGATTCGAGAGGAAGAATATGAAAGATGGTAACAAACAATATACATAGTTGGTTTAAATGATCATCGAATAGATAAAGACAGTCATCAAAATAATACGCATTCATATGTATTTCTAATAGAATTGAACAAGAAAACATTGGAGATTAATTATCAAACAATAATTATCTAATTTCAATAGGTATTGATGAGTAAAATTTAAAATGATGAAGTTTGCTAGATTTAGACAAAATATTCAGAAACATGTTTGTCAGTGAATTCTAACTTTGTTTATGCGTTTCTATCTCAACTTTTATCATTAATCTAAATAAGTTGTATGAATATTGAATGTTTATGTGTATCTCGATAAGTATAATGGTCAAAGTTAAATATTTTACTAGTAAATAGTTATATATTAGTTTCTTTATTCGTAATAAAAGTATGGAGATGTCATAAATTAGGATAGTTATTATCAGCAAGAAGAATATATTTCATAAATAATATTTTAAATTTGAGTGATACATTTGATTTACTGATGAACTTGTCATAATATTCATAAATATAATCTATCAATTAATATATTGGCTAACGAAGATATAAGATCAATTGATGAGTTTTATTTCATAAATGTTATTTGATCAGTATAAACAGGATCAATTACAATGTGATCGAGTTACTGGTTAACATCCATCAAAGAATAAAGTATTTCAATATTGTTCAATTTCTTGAAAATAATCAAAAATATTTTATTGAATTTTTCGTAATCTTTCATTAACTTATCTTTTTAATTCCATCAATATTTCTTACTTATTATGAATTTTTAAAATTTATTCTTTTTCTAAAATATAATGTTTATAACTGCAAATAATTCAATGTTAATAATCTTGAACAACATTGAACTATGGAAATTGCTTTTGTTCTCTTTATCTTATTTAATCATTTTAAACTATCATATAAATCCATCTCTAAGTATTTTCTTCATAGTTTTCTAGTTTCATCTGACTATTTGGAAATATATTAAAAATTATTTAAAAAAAAAAGTAATGAAGCATGTGGAAATTCTGTTTTTGAATAAAAATTATGAGAAGAATACAATCAATAATTATCTGAATTTTTATGAATTATAAATCATATTTGTTCAGTTATGGCATTCGAATAATGGGAATAAAGCTTGTCTAGAAAATAAAGTCTTATCAGAAACATCGGTTAGTAGAGTAAGAATAAAATACTTTCATACAAATCTAAGTAAATGATAAATTAATGGTAAAACATCTTTACTAAAACTTTATAATATGAAGACAAGTTTTTTTTTCTTTTTATAAAATGATGTCTCTTATGATCGATTTCATTGTCGATCCTTGTTTGGGCCTGAGTGCTCCATTCTAGTGCTAAACAAAAGTTAGAAGTTCTTTAGTAATATAGTATGAGTACATCTAACCGATGATCAGAAAACTAATGGTTCTAATTTTATGAACACATGATCTTTCTCCCCATTCTTTGATTATAAAATTAACTATATGTATGATGTTTATAAGTCTCATTCATTGTTTTCTTAATGTCGAAGTATTATTTGAATTGAAGAAATTATTTAAAATACTACAGTTAAGCTTAAATCATACTTTCACATTTATTGAAGGCAACAAGAAAGCTTTCTTTTGAACATATTAGTATCTTCTCATACAATATTAAAATTCAAGCATTGATAATGTCTCCACAACAATCTTGAAGGCTACAACAACAGATCTGCACTGTTTACGAAATAAGAACTTCAATAAAATCTAATATGAAGCAAATATGAAAAGCTCATTCATGTCTGCGTTTTCTTTATATAAGTACATATACAGAGTAGCTCAAAAGTAAGGAGAAATAGTATTTTTATTGATTTTTGTCTTACCATCTATGTAAACACATCGAAGAAAAAATTTTACTTCACTTCTGATTTAGTGATGCCTTGATTTTCTACACCAAAAAATGTAGACAATTTCTTAAACTCGATATTAAAAAGTTTTGACAACTGTTGCTATTTAGTACCAATAAATCCCGTTTTCAACAAAATTTCATTTGGTATAAAATTCATTATTTACTCTATTTGAAATTCTAGCAATACTTCTCCTATGAAAATATTATTTTCAACCCCGTACAACAGATTATTGACTATTAGATGACATTTGTAAAAAGCTTTTAATATGTAAATTCTCATTCAATTTAATCACATTTGTTTAATATTCAAAATACATGTTTGTTCTATTATTCAGATTTGTTTTGCAGCTTGTCAATTGTTTAATTTTTAAAAACCTTAATAAAAAAATTGTTTCAAATGTATTGAGTGACACAAAAACAAGTATATATTTTCGTCTTTCATTTTCAATAGGTCTTTGTTTTTATATGAAAATGATTTATGAAAAACTGATGAACAATATATTTATAATAACAAGAGATTTGTTGGTTTTAGTTTCATTTTGACTTTTAATATTGACATTGGAATAACCAACCACAATATTCACACGTCTTATTTGTGATTTATTTTGACTAATAACAAATATTCAAGTTATTTATCGTAAATAGTACATAGACAATAAAGTATGTCAGACATATATTTATACAATATCCTCTATTCTCTTTTTAATTCAAACATATACATTTGTACAGCGCCCTCTTTTATTTTCAGTCTTTATAATAGGTGAAAAACATGAGAACCAATGAAAAAATATCATTTTTATATTAAAAGATAAACAAGGACTCAAGTAGAAATAACGACCATTTTCGACCTTCGTTGGCTCTCTTATCGGTTACTTGTTATAAACGATGTTTTCTCGTCCTGTAAGTCGTTTAGTAATTGGTACTTTTGCTCGTCGATCATTAACAAGTCAAGCACGTAATAGTGGTCGACAACAATATCAATGGTCACGATCACGATGGAATTTTGGTAGAGCAACAAGTACTGGAGTAGCTACTATTGCTTTATCAGGTGGTATTGCATTTGTTTTACATGCATCAACTACACCAGCTGATAATAAATTAGCAACGCCATCGAAAGTTGATTATGATGAAGTACGAAAATCAATTGCTGCTTTACTTGATGATAATGATTATGATGATGGAAGTTATGGTCCTATATTTGTACGATTAGGTTGGCATGCTAGTGGTACTTATTCACATATTGATTCAACTGGTGGTTCAAATGGTGGATGTATGCGATTTGAACCAGAAAGTAGTTGGGGTGCAAATAAAGGTAAATTTTTTTTTTGATTGATATATATATAGAATTATTTTTTGATTCTTTTTTTAGGTTTACAAGTGGCTCGCGAACGTTTAGAAGGTGTTTATCGTGCACATCCAGGTTTAACTTATGCTGATTTATATACATTAGCTGCTGTTGTCGCAATTGAAGAAATGGGTGGTCCAATAATAAAATGGCGACCAGGTCGAAATGATCATAAAGATGGAAAAAAATCTCCAGCTGATGGTCGATTACCAGATGCTGCACAAGGTGCTCAACATATTCGAGATGTATTTTATCGAATGGGTTTTAATGATCAAGAAATAGTTGCATTAATTGGTGCTCATTCATTAGGACGATGTCATAAAGATCGAAGTGGTTATGATGGACCATGGACATTTGCACCAACAACATTTTCTAATGAATTTTTTCGTCTTTTATTAGAAGAAAAATGGCAAGTACGCCGTTGGAATGGTCCAAAAACTTTTGAAGATGCTAAAACAAAATCAATAATAATGTTACCAGCTGATATGGCTATAATTGAAGATCCTGAATTTCGAAAATATGCTGTTGAATATGCAAAAGATGGAGATAAATTTGCTAAAGATTTTGCAGACGCTTTTGGAAAATTATTAGAATTAGGTGTAGATTTTAAAACGACTGATGGAAGTACACAAGGAAAAAATACTCCATTTTGGAAACGAATTTTTGGTTAAATACAATTGACACATGCTTTTTTTTATTTCTTGACTTTTTATTAGGTACTGCTTATTTGGTGACCGAGCTTTTTAATTTTTAATTTTTTGTGATATCAAAAAAAAAAATTATGTCATACCCTCGTAGTTAGAAAATAAAAGTTTAAAAAACTTCTTTAGACAAGAGATAATTTTACTTATATGAATGTTTTCTTTTGATTTTATAAAATTATGATATTAGAAAAAAATAAAATTTTTTTTTGACTTAATTCATTTAATAAAAATATTAATCTTAAATTTTAAAAGTTGTGATTTGGTAAATGTATGATCGATTCTTGATAATAGATCGATTATACTTCAACTAATGTTGATTTCAAAAGATAAGGCATGGAGGTATTTTTTGAATAACTTTCAATGGTTACATGATAGAAAACTGTGATTTTCACCATTGGAAAGAGCAGATGAAAACGTATTGAATCATAGAACTTTTTGTAGGACAAAATTCGAATAAAAGCTGGTAAGATTTGTCCAAGAATATGTACCAATGATGTTTCAAGTACAATTCAATGAGTATTATCCAAAGCGATCATTTGAGTCTGTGTAGCTCACTTATATACGCTAAAATTCGCAATTTCTGGTTTATACCTATGAGAAATATCAAACAATTTTAGTAATATTCCTCTTTCAATCCATCTCTCAATATGTTCGAAGTGTTCTATTGCTTTTTTAAGTTACTAATTAAAATATTTTGTCGCTGTTTAATAATTATCATTAGCTTTTTCAATAACTGGTACCTACTTATTTATGTTGGATATACGTGGAACACTTAACTTGTAGGATGCGCAATCTATAGCACATTACCTACGAATGGATGTCTTAAATGAAATAATTCAGTCCGTTAAAAACAGGATTTATTTCATATAAGAATACCATTTCCAGCTAAAGTTTTAAAATTAGTAAGTTAGAAATAAGAATAGTAATTTGGTTCGAATATGGTTACATCTTTGAAATGATAATAGAAAGAATGTAAATCACGGAATTCTCTCACTGAATATGCCGATATCTATAAAATCAGATATTATTGTATTCAAAGTAAGATCTATTGAAAGAGAGATTCGAACAAAATTTAAAAAACTTACCATGATCGCAGTTCAATATGAAGCATGGTTTGAAGAATTGAAAATCTAAATATACCATTCGATAGAACTCCTTGAGTTGTACTCGGAACACCAATAGAGCATTTGGAATATGTTCCTGGCCTATATCTTGTACTAACTTCACCGACGTAAAAACTGAGATTTTTTTCCTACAGAAATTGCTGGCAAATTGGACTAGAATAATACCTAGAACTCGCCG
>JAJEKB010009465.1:0-52339 GCA_022393335.1 Macrotrachela quadricornifera | reverse complement strand
ATATGTTTCAACCTTGGCACATATGTATAAATGAACCTGCAGTTGTAACATTTGAGATAATAGGTGCACCTGAAGATTTCTTAAGGTAAGAAGTTCTAGAATAAAAGTCATATATACAGACGATATGTTAATCGATAGAACTAAGTGAAATTTCATGAATGGTAAATACCTCAACCTTTGCATATGTGTAAAAGTGGACTTATAAAATAAGAACCAATGCTTGTTACGTATGTGATCTATGAAAGGTTTAATATATTCTTATAATAATAATTAATTATTGGTTAACCACTTTTTATGTATGATATAATAGATTTATTCGAGATTCAATAGATTTTGGAAGTTTCTATCAAATATACCTATCTGTGTATGTTGAATATCGAGTAGATGGTATTACTATGTATGTAAATGATTCTCAAAAGCTTCTACGTTCAGTTTATTTATTTATCGATATTGAATAATACATCATTCGATAGTGTTTTTCATTCTGAATCGAATGGAATCAGTTTTATGAACGGCACAAATCGTAGAACGAATTGATACGTGATATACATGATGAATGGTGAATTTTCAAGGTTTTATAAGCGATTCCATTGAAACTATGATGTGAATAACGCAAATGAGCATACCAGTCGATAGAGCAAGTCGAGATGCATCGAAATCTATGATTGTTTTTAAATTCTGAAGCGAGTGATCGAATATTTTTGGAAAATACAGTTTTTGCGAGTTTGTTCCCATGGTAAAAAAGACTTTTTGATAACTGCAGGACATAATGTGATGTTCGTTGAGAAGGAACATACTCTGATCAATAGAGCTCGATGGGTTCTACCTGGCACACAGTAAAGACTAGGTGGCACACAAGTGGAACGAATCGTATTTTCAAAAACTCGAATCGGCTGCCAACTTCACTTACATATTTATTTGTCGATTGATTTGTAATCTCTTGCTTAGAAAATCAAACGCATTTATTTAAATTTTATTTAAAATTACTTAGTATTGAAATGAAAGTTTGATATGCAACATCGTATCTATGCTTTTATTATTTGACTCAAACTGATAGTAAATATATTTTAAAATATTGTATAGTTGAATAAAACATGTTAAGAATGATACAAGTACTACAATGGTATTGGATGATAATATGTCCTACATTGTGTACGAAAAAGATTCTAAATTAAAGTCACTAAAATTGATCTTAATTGTTTGATAATCTGAAAATATGGATTTGATTTAGAGTATTAGAATTCACAGAAAATAATAGCTATTCGAATTATCTAATCAATATTCCAAATACTGGAATAATAGAACATCAGCTTTATACATTTCTTGGTATTTTTTTCTTTAATTTTAACTTTGATGATCTATTCTATATGATACTGATATAAAGGAAACAAACTATTACATCTTTTTTAGTTCATCTTTTTACTATTTACTAATTGTTTATAATAATCATAAGTTATCACATCGTTTGTTTAAATAATGTAACAAAGTATTGATACAATTATACCCAAACATGTTGTTTTATTTTGCTTCTGTTGAAATTATCTCGAAATCTGTCCAAGTAATTATTTATTAGCTTAAAATGTTAGTGAGCTACCTTTTTAACTGTATTAAAGATTTTACTTTCTAACAACAATTCATACATTCTTTTATTTGATAAGCATACAAATCATTGGTCAGCTCAAAGAATTCATTGTATACATGTACCATATGATTAGGTGTGCCGTAGTTTGGCCGAAAAGAAAAACATCGAAAGGAAAAATATCGAAAAAAAAACACCGAAAAATAGTGTAGAAGAGGAATAATGTCGAAAAGAAAAAATGTAGAACGAAAAAATACCGAAAAGAGAAATATCGAAAGAAAAAATCTCAAAGTTAGAAAAATATCGAAAAAGGATGTGTCTGATAGACAGTGATTATAATCAATTATAATTTATTATCATTTTCCTTCGTATTCTGTTGTGTTAGAATTTAAAAAAATGGTAACTGTGTTAGGATATGATTATTCTCTCTTTTTGTTCGGTCATCATATATATAGTCGTTTATCAAGGTCCTGCAAGGTGAAGAAAGTCATTTTCATCATATGCTTATCCAATTCAATGCAGGTTTAGGTGCAAGAACAAAACAA
Organism: Macrotrachela quadricornifera; assembly: GCA_022393335.1. Classification (NCBI taxonomy): domain Eukaryota; kingdom Metazoa; phylum Rotifera; class Eurotatoria; order Philodinida; family Philodinidae; genus Macrotrachela; species Macrotrachela quadricornifera. Next base: position 50,215 of record JAJEKB010009465.1, on the reverse strand, counting down.
GTAAAAACAATTGCTATTCAACGTCGTATAGATAATCTTGATAAACGGTATTATGATAGTCTTATTAATGTGATGGAGTATGTAGATGGATTATCATTTACAGTAGCTAAACGAAAAAAATAATATCTGATTATTCATTTTTTTGTTATCTTCTTATGACCTATGTGATGATGTTAATGTTATAGAATAAATAAAGAATATTATGTTAATAAAAATTTTCGATATTTTCTATTTCGATGTTTTTTCTTCGACATTTTATTCTTCGGCATTTCTTCTTTCGACATTTTCTACATTTTTCCTTTCGATATTTTTCCTTTCGACGTTTTTCCTTTCGGCCAAACTACGGCCAACCTATGATTACTGTATATCATAGACTTGTATAATAAGTAACAAGAATATAGGTTCAATAGAGAATACTACGAGTGTGCGTCATATGAACAAGTGTAAATAGTATAGAACGCATAAGGTTTGTCAAATGTAAGTCTTAATGTGAAGAACGAAAGCTACTTGGAGTTGACAAGTCTTTTTTACTTTGGAACTACTTGAACTTCCAACTGTGGAACGTTCGAGATTTTAAAGCATTGCAACTCATTTTAGATTATTGTCGTCACCTTTAGTTGTTGTAATATTATTAGAATATTTTCATACTCAGTTTTAACTATTGTGATGTTGTATGCACCTTTCACTGCTCATTTAAATCATCAGTAACAATTGGAAGAAGAAATCGTCAATTTTTCCACTTCAACATTTTTAAATATATGAAATAAACGAGAAAATATTGAATTTTTGATCATTGATTGTTGAAACTATTGAAATGATTTTAATGAAGAGAGACTCACTGTTACATGATATGGAACATTTTTATTACGTCAACATAACTACGACTAATTAAAAAATATATTGATCAGAAGAAAACTTATTTCGTAATTGAAAGGAATAAAGTCTATCAACAATCAGTAACAACTGAAGTACTATATTTGATGATGTTATGTATAGATGGTATGTTAGAAGTGATTGACAATTTCTAGGTCTTATCATTACTGATGAAACCACTTCCTGCTGATAGTCACTCTTTGTTTATGATTTGTTTTGTATATCATGAAAATGGCGTAGAATAGATGATATTGAGAAAGAGAGAAGAGTTACTCTATTGATATACCACGTTTTTTACCTTTTCAGCATTTTTTTTGTTACTGTTTGTTGTATTTTTTCTTTTTTGTTTTATCACTCAAGAGTTTAGTCTTCTTTTTACTGAGTGATACGTAGAGTAAAAGGGAACAAAGAAAGAAAATGTGAGTAGCAAACAAATGACAAATGCAGTAAAAGATTTTTTTGTGACCAGGTTTCATCGATGCATGTAAGTATAGAGTGGACCATAAATATACCTGTATGATAATAAAAATTTGAATATTTCCACTACGCTTCTATCAAATGAGTTCATTTTTACTGATGGTAAAGAGTGGCTTTTGGTATTTCAGAATTCTAGAATTTTAGGATCAATGTAAATCAGTTGATGATGATCAGGCTCAGGATGAGCGTCATCTCTTCCATTCACCCTTACCTCCATATCGCCACCCCCATACTCACCTTCACCCTCACCCCAAGATATAAAGTACAGGATCGCCTTTCTATTGTTTTCATTATGGAATTTTAAAATTGTTTGATATTAACAGGTTCGATTAGTCCTTATATGATCAGGACTTTACGTTTCATGCTTCATTTCACCCATCGGAAATTATTATAATTATTTTGAGCAATGAAATTTTTGACAATGTATTCAAAATGAAAATAAAAAGAGTTTATATATTACTGTTAACAACGAAATGTCAATGTGGTATTCATACCAGTACATAATCTTCTCCTAGGAAATAAACTCTCCAATCAAAGTTTTTCTTTTCGACATTTCGAGTATAAACCAAAGTGTTAATGTCATCACCTGTATTTCATATTATTCGATCATATATTAGTAAGTCCTTTGTCAATATTTACTTGATATTAATAATAGATACTCGCTTTTTTAATTCTAAAACAAATTATAAGATGAGAAGACAATAAACCAAGGATATACAGATCTGACTTGAATCAATTTTATTTCTGTTAAAAGAATTTTGTAATACGTGTAAATAATTTAACAGAGATCAGATGGTTTATAGAGTTTAATAAGGTAAGAAAATCTGTTGTAACAGCAAATAATGTGTTGTCTGAGTCATGGTATCCAATTGTAAGAATGTGTTTTATCAGAATATGTATTTATTCAGTTTAATTATCATAAGCATCAGATTATTGCGATGTTTACTATCATCATTTGTCATATTTCAAAAACTGGAAATACATTTTTGAGAGAAATATTTACTTTCTATTTGAGTTTATGTTACAAATATTAGCCATATTCTTTCTCAAGGTTTCTTTTTAAAGTCATTCTCTCTAGTGTTATTCTAACTTTGTAATAGTTTTTACTTAAATAACAAACTAAAATTTTAGATAATCTATCGAGCGCTTTCTTCTAATTAAAACAATTAAAATTAACTTTTCTCAACATAATTACTTCGATTATATTATATACATATTTCAATTCAATTTTGATATGACTACTTCATACATTCGACTTTATATTGGAATTATTATTTTATCAGTTTATTCGATTATCCATGCACAAAATGATTCACTTTCTAGATTAGAATCGATTATAATTTCTCACGGTGGACAAGCATTACGTGTATTTGATTCTGAATATAAAGCAGCAGCAACTCTTCATAATCGAGCAATACAAACATGGCCTGGTCTTATGTTACGTCCTACTACTTATGACGATGTTTCATTAGCACTTTCAACACTTTCTTCTCTTAAAATACCTATTCGTATAATGGGAGGTCGACATAGTTATGGAGGTTATTGTAGTCATCGAGGTATAGTTCTAGATTCTGCACTTCTAAAAGGTCTAAAAATTGATTTGGCAACTGAAATTGTAACTATGCAAGCAGGTGTTATATGGGATGAAGTTTATAAGGCTCTAAATGGTTCTGAATATGTTGTACTTGGTGGATTATGTCCAACAGTAGGTGTTGTAGGTTTTGCATTAGGAGGTGGTTACAATGCAATGTATAGTCGTTCATTTGGTTATGCATCTGATAATGTTCTTAATTTTACAGTAGCATTATATAATGGAAGTATTGTAACAGCATCATCGACAGTTAATTCCGATTTATATTGGGCACTTCGTGGTGGTGGAGGAGGAAATTTTGGTTTTGTCCTAGAAATGACACAAAAACTTCATCGAATAAATACAACACAATTACCAAATGGACAATATTCATTTTTAAATATAACATGGAATAATGTAGATATAAAAATAGCTCTTACTAATTGGTTAACATTCTTAAAAGATGTTGCTGATTATGACAATCGTATTTCTTTTAATGTACTTATAATTGTTGGAGAAGATAGTAAGTTTCTTATGATGTGGTGTTCATTCAATGGTCCATCAATAGAAATTGATTCAATATTTCAACCATGGTTAACAAAAGATCCAAAACCAAGTTCTTATCAAATATTTAATTATACACAAAATGATATAAGTAGAGTATTGGCTATTCCATTTCCTGTTGTAAATCGAGAACATGTTCTATCTGCTATGGCTGTTAATATTACTGATGCTATGTTAGATGTTATTGTAAATTTTAAACCAAATTCAACTATTGGAGTTGGAGGATGGACAGAACTTATTTATCTTAAAAATGCAAATAAAGATCAAAATACAGCTTTTGCTTTTCCTGATATTCAATTTGATATTGCACCAGGTGTTTCATGGACAAATCCCGATACTGATCCTTATGCATTTAAAATGAGTGAAGAATTTTTAGAAAAGTTAATAAATGCAGCAGCACCTACACAAAGTATTGTTGGAGCATATCTTAATTATATTGATCCATATTTAAAAGATTGGGAAACAATGTATTATCGTCATCATTGGAATCGTTTACGTGAAATAAAAACAAAATGGGATCCTACAAATTATTTTCGTTTTCCACAAGGTATTCCACCCTATACTCAACAATCGAATGAAACCAATGTATCGAATGTATGTAAATTAGTAAACAACAACATATTAACCATTGTTAGTCTTTTTATGATAATATGTTTACAATGGATTTATTTAAGTTATTAAGATAGTATAAAAATTGATTAAATGAACAATAATACTTTATAATAAGAACTGATTATCGTTTTTGTTGGACATTTTTCTTTAATAATAATGATACAAATCGATTATTTTTTTTTAAGTGATTACTTAAATTGATGATTTATCTATTAGTTAATAACGAATGATCATCTTTTTATTCTCTTTCTCGTAGAGAAGAGTCTAGCAACCATATATTGTCTGATTGCTTGCTTGTATGTTCCACACTTCATTGATTGATCGAATAATGATGTCGAAATAGAAAGGATACTTTTCAATAAAACTCGAATAAAGGCAATCGAGATCGGAGAATTCGAATCTGAGATCGATTTTTACTTATTCTTTTCAGTACTATTATATGTAAACTTTTCTGTAGACAGCTTGATCAACGATTATTGTGAATGAAGAGTCGGATTTGTGCCTTGAACATCCTAAATTAATTTCATTTTTGTTGCTATCTTACTTTTAAAAATTGTATAGATAAATAATGTTATACGAGTTTTGGAAAGGTGCTTCTACGATAAAGAGCTGAGCGTTACTTGTATATATATCTTTTATTTTTAAAATAGATCAAATTTTATATAATCATTTCTCGACACATGAAAAATTCCTTTTTTTTTGTATTAATGTCTATTTTAATTATATTTGATAAAAGCGGATAGGAACTATACATAATATCAAATCAGAAATATATAAATGTATTGAATTAATATACCCCATGAAAACAACTTGTCAAAGAATACTAAAATATAGTTAGCCAAGGTACGATTAGATGACCATAAAAATTATATAACGAAACATATAAAAATGATCTAAATTATTCGAACAAAAAAGTCTTATATAGCAGACGAAATGCAAGACAATTAGTTACAATAAGTGAGGATAGCAAAAAATGGAAAATTTTGTTTTTATACTAGATGTAAAAGGTATAAAGAAAAAAAAATGATGATACAATTTTATCTATTGACGTAAAATATTACTCATTAAAAGATGTATTTAGTTGGCAAAATAAACGTGTTTCAGTTAGGTGAGGTTACAAATGGTCTTACATTTTAAAATTCTTAACCTGATGTAGGAATGCATCGAATTCGAACGTTTGATTTCGATCATTTTCAATTAATTTATGAAAGGAAGTAGAAAGTAAGTTTGAAAAAGAAATTTCAGGATTGAATACAATAAAATAAATGATCCAAAAACTGCAGACATTCGAAAAACAAATTAACAATATTCGAGATTTATCCAAACTTGAATCTGCGCACCAGCTCAAACCTCAGTTGATTTTTCATGATTGACTATACATTTTAATAAATATTTCATAGAATTCTCTAACATGGATCGTTTGATGCATATTTAACCTAATGTAATATCACCGCATAAAAACTATATTAAAATTCTTTTTGGACATATGCTATATGAAGGAAAGTGTCTAATGGATAATGATTTCATCTACTAATAAAAACAATATCATGTCATATAGAAATGAAGCATTATTTGCTTGGTATGAAGAAAATATTCCTAGTTATTATGTGTGAAACGCTATTACCAATAATATATACTGAGATAGAGTTAAAAACTATACAATGTATTAATTAATAAAATAAGAAAGACAAATCCATGATGTATCAAAAAACTAATCTTTATTCTTACCGACAAAAATTGATCATATAGAAATTCGTCTCCTTTGAAAACAAAAGGTATATATGAATAAATCGTACTTTCCTATCTAAATTGTAGGATTTTTCATAGTACATATATATCATTTATTAATGTCCATTCTTTACTTTACACAAGTTTCTCATATTTTAAACCAGCACAACTAAGTGATTACATTGTTCGAACTTCAGTACTATCAATTATAGAATAATTTTAGACAACTGACTAATAGCTATTTATCTCGGATCACCCATTCGATAGCATGTTGATTACATTATTGACATCACAGAGCTCCTGTAATTCAGCGAAAAGAACTACAGATAGAAATAGTTGTAGAAAAACTTTCGAGCTAATGAAAATATTTTTGAACATCGTTCTATATTAAAAAATATATTTTCAAAAACAAAATAAAAAAGAATTGAAGTAAATTTTTAATGATGTTGACAATTAAATGGAAGATAATTTGTTAAATTTTGATTAAAATAATAATCTTTTATTTTTTTAGAAGATTCAATAAAAACCAAAGCCATTCCTTGTTGTAAATGCCAATCATTATGACAATGCATCATCCATATACCAGGATTATTCGCTTTAAAACGAAAAACTATGTATGAAAATCTATTAACTGTAAATGTATCTCGATATATTGGATTATTTATATTATAAATAATATTTTTATATGTTGATTCATTCCAATAACCTTCATTTGCATATCCTTGTGCTAATAACCATACATGATGTCCATGAAGATGAAATGGATGAGAAGCAAAATCAATATTATTTATAATAATATCAATTATTTCATCATTTTCAATTTCTATTGTTAATGGCCAAGATAATTCTAATAAATTACTATGTACAATTGAAGATAATAATGTTGTATTTATTGGATGAGTAAATGTTTCATTATTAAAATAAAAATAACCTGGTTCAATACCTTTATGTTGAGAATTAAATATAAATGTTTTTATATTTTTATTATTAGGTACATTATATTCAGAATAATTCATTGGAATTAATTCTAATTCATCACTAAATATTTCTCCATTAATTATTGATTGATTAATAATTAATGCATCATTATTAAATGAATCTATAGATGGGATTATAGTAGTAATATTATTATCATTAGTATATTGTAAAATTGCACTTATATTAGGTTGAACTGATGAATTATATTGATTTTGATAATCAACAAATGGATGAATAGTTGCACGTATCCAATAACTTGAAGAAAAACTATCTTTTGCAGTAATTAAAACAGAATATCTTTGTCCAGGACTTAAACGAATACTTCGTAAATATTTTTTACCATCTAAATAAATTCCATCAACTTCAATTAATCTCATTTGATGTTGATCAATAGTTAATGTTATTGTTGCATAAACAGATGTATTTATAATACGAAATCTTTTTGTTGTACCTATTTTAATAGATGCACGATAATAATTACATGTTTTATTTATTATACAATTAAATTGTCCAATACCATTTATTAAACCAGTATCTGGTACTGGATCTAATGTACCAGGATATAAATATCTTTCTAAATGTATATGAACAGGTGTATGATACCAATCTGTTAATTGAAGAATATCTTCATCTTGATAATCATTTTTCCATGGATCATTGGGATCTTTAATAATTAATATTCCTTTAAGACCATCACCATATTGCATTGCGTAATGTGAATGATACCAATATGTACCGGATTGTTCATTTGTATAAAATGTATATATAAATGATTGATTTGGTAATATAGAACATTGTGTAATACCTGGAACACCATCCATATGTAATGTATTTCGTTGTAATAAACCATGCCAATGTATTGTTGTTGGTTCAGATAATTCATTTATTATTGTTATATTAATAATATCACCTTGTTCTACTATAATAGTTGGTGCTGGAATTTGATCATTTATACTTAAAATGGAACGATAATATGTATCAGGAGATGCATTAAACCATCGAATATGAAATTGAGCATTGTAAATATGAATTTCTTTTTTTACTAAATAGAAATACGTATGCAGATTAAATCGAGTTTTTCGAAAATAAAATTTACAACTTAGTACAAAAAGTATTTGAGCATTCTTATGTTTTTTCGTATCCTGTAATTTGTATAAAAACCAACAAGATTCTTGAACATATTTAGTATTATGATATAAGCAAGAGATGATAATGATTTTTTTTTCAAAGTTCGTCTCATTAATAACACTTCACTCTTGGTTTTAAATTTTAGCAGTAAAAACCTTTTAAAACACTTGATTGTGTGCAACTTTAGACGAGCTTTCTAGTATTATATTATGAGATTAATTTTAAAACAAATCATTGACCTTTCTTATTCATATCATAATACTAAACATGTTCAAGAATCTGATTTATTTCGAAATTATTGATATGCGTACCAACAAGTAGAATTCACTTTGCTCCTTCTAACGGTACAGAGATGATACTATTGTGATGCCAGTAATGGCCTTAAATCCTGTTCACATGGCTGTCGGTCACAATCTGAGACTGAGAGAGGGGCAGCTCAGCAATTGATTACGGTCTGTGAAGGAAGGGGTAGTGAGTGCAAATATCTATCTATATACACCTTAACGCTCTTCTAGATCGTGTCTCACAAAATCTCACACTGAACATATTGAAAAACCGGGTATTTTTATGAGAAACTTCGCTTCAATTTGAAATCATGATCGAATTGGCTGATTTTTATAGAGCATGATGTGTGAAATGAGGACGATCTGTTAGTAAAAAATCTCTGATTCGTACTATACAATCACAGAATATAAAAGAAGACAAGGATACCTGAATACTTTTTGAATTGCCTGTTATAACTGGTAGTGAATAGTGAATCATCTTATGTAAACATTATTTTTATATATTTTTACAAGTAGCACTATTCTGAAAAGCTGTCACAAAACTACTCATATACAATCAAAAAAACTAAACTTAAGTTCAAGTCCCTCATTCTCGGTTACCTTTGGTCAAACTTTATAAAATATTATTTTCGTAAGAAAAGTGGACCTCTATGTGAAAATTTTTTTGAAAAACTAACCTCAGATTCGGACTCCTTGCCCTCGATTACTTTTGGTCGAGTTTTATTGAAAAGGATCCTTTCTATTTCACCATCAATATTCAATCAATAGGTGAAATATGGGCATATAAGCAAGCAATCAGATAAATTATGTTTGCTATACTCTTCTCTCCGAGAAAGAGAATAAGGAATAAAATATAGAATTTTTTTAAAAAAAACTATTCAGTTCATAATCAATGATTCATTATTAATATAAATAACATACGTTCAATATTGTTTACTTTGGAGCTCCTTGCCAATAGATAAACTGGAATTAGACCAATAACAATAATTATTACAGATATACTAAGACAAAGTAAAATGTGCCATAATTTAATTGATACAGTGCAAATAATTTGTTGAAATATATTTAATAATCGAGTATTTAATGTATAAACCATTGTAACTTTGACAAATTAATATTTTTAATTAAAAATGAATTTTATTTTCTAGGATTTATTTAATCTATTGCAAAGAGAAAATAATGATTTTATCAAAAAATTTTATTACAATATTTAATTAAATTTTATATCAATACGATAAATCGCTTAGATTAACCTTTTCGCTCCCGACAACACATGTATGTGTGCAAATGTATTTATCGAAAGAAGGTCGCAATAAAATATTTTATAATCGTTTAAAAAAAAAGGTTTTTTTTATCATTTGTTAGATGTACAAGAAGGTTTTTTCATCTATTGAATATGGCAATATATAATACATTTGTAATTTATAAAGTACAGAAACATATTTCGTTTCACTTTTCTGATTTTCGGCTCGATTTTATTAGAGAAATTTTGACAAAGTCCGGACTATTGACAAGGCTTTCTTCTCTCAGTTTAACTATTCAATCCTTTCGTTCATTCCACAAACATTAGAGATAGAACAGCCTCAACAAAAATGTGTGATTTGCTTATTCTATAATCGTCGACGCGATACATAATATTTGCCCTAACTTTAATGTATCTCTATGTATTGTTGTTTGCTTCAAAGACTATCATACAGTGATGAATTATTCACGTTTTCTTAGAATAAAACTCAAGATAATTATATTGCGGTAAAACGCTGCTTTTTTATAAATTAAATAAACGGTCTGTCTTTTACAGTATAAAATTTATGAAACTATATGAAAAATATTAGTTTAAAGCAAATATATCGAATAAACCTGTTTATTTATTTGAATAATCATAAAGTATTATAGCTTAGGCAAGCAAAAAAGAAAACAGGATAGGCGACGTGTCTAGTTTAAAATATCGAGTGTGTTCATCAGGACTGAACAATATCCTAAAAAGCGACATACTGATAGGACTGGACTAGTCTAATATGACTGATCTTTAATACTCGTCAAGTCTAGTATAATTATAGAAACTTGATGTAATTTTGGGTTTGAATGAGTTTCCTAGAGAAAGTACTGAGTTCAGGGTACCCAATATGGATACTTCCAAAATTTCCTGTAATTATACTGATTTAGGTGCTACATCGGATATCTGTAGCAATATGTTTACTGTACAAGGATTTGTATGAGTATTTGCACTTGTAATTTTACTGCGAAATACTCTACGGGGTACCTTAAATTTATCACGTTCTATGTGGCAACTGGTCATTCACCGTTTTCTTTTGTATACATCTCTTCATATAACCAACTCGATAAAACAAAAAATTTATGTTTTTTCATACTAGTTTTTTTCTAGGTTATTTCTTGACTATTTACTAGTTGAGAGTATGCCGATCTCAATAAGAAATTGAGTGAGCACTACCATTATGTGATCGGACAAAGATTTGATCAACTCGAACCCTGTAAGATCCCAAAGTTTGTTCTGTTTGAGTTTTCAAACTTGAAAAAATAAAATAAAATAATGTCAGACACATGATGAATCTTCGTTTATTCTTAACCACATGATAACCCAAGAATAAAAGACACCAGCTACATATACTCTCCAAAAGGAAGAGAAAGAATATGCAGGCGGTGAAGAAAAACAAACAAAATATATGGTGGATGGAGGAGGACGTGTACGTGTGTGAAGGAGGAAAAATGTGAGAGGAGTCTGAATGTAAAACAAATGCATGGAAGAGAAAAGAGAGTGTATCATGTCCGATAGACATAACAAGATACTTTTTTGAGAGAAACAAAAATGAATAAGGTCGAAGGTTATGTTCGATCATCAATACATTGCAATTTTGATAACAGCGTACCCGCCCGAGTACTTTATATGTACCTAAAAGTTTCTCGGGTATACCAGTAGCAGAGGATTTTGTCAGTTACCCTATACTCAGTACATTCACTAGGATTGCTCGTTTATGAAAAATCTTTGTCACCTTCAACTCAATATATCTTAGTAAATATTTATATAATCTAAGAATAACAAAGTGTCAAACTTGCATTATGAAAAACACGACTGTTTAATTATCTAAAATTTTATAATGATGTAGTTTATTTATCGATTATTGATTATAAAAATTGTTTTTATTAACAAGACAATTTTATTAAATTTGATATATTAAAAGTCATTAACTTCGATTCGTCTTCATCTTTAACTGTTTTTATCATACAGATCAGAAAAAAAAGGAAAGAAATTATATTATTATCATATTTTCCTCACTATAAGATTATCATTTATTAAATTAAAAAATGTATGAATTTTCGTCAACAATATTATATAAACCTGGTAATAATATTACTGTGTCACCGATGAAACATCATCTTGTATAGTTCAGCTGTTTGCTGAACTAGGTATGTAACACAAAGTATCTATATCCTGTAATGTGTATCATGTAGTTAGTAATATGATCGATAGGCACATATATATTTTTCAATATATACATATATCGCACAGGTATTATGACGAATCGTTAGGACTAGTCCGTTTTGTAAAAATGACTACAATATATTGAAATACTGACGTTCGTCTGTCGACTAGTCAGGATACAGTGTACGGACTCCCAACAATATTTGACTAATAAAACTAACGAGTCTTTTTACCCATCTTTTGCTCTCCTGGAAGTCTCGTATAAAGATTATCATTACGGCATCAAGGAGAATCTCATAAAACAATACATTTTGTTTTTTTGTCTGGCTTTTACAATATAAAAGGTGACACTATTGATCCTGAATCATTAGAGTTGACTTAGAATGATCGACCATTGACTGTTTTTTCAATAAAGTTGAAGCATGTTACCCCTCAACGAGCTATGTAATGATCTTTCAAAAAGTACCATTACTTAAAAATCAACAAAAGATTTTCTTATAGATATCAAGACATGCCATTCTGCTCACTTTCACACTTTGGTTATATCATATGTAAAATATCTTAATAAATCAATGCACACTGTATGCCCATTGATCACCTGAAGTTTCCACTTCTCTCATAATACCGAGGCACGATATATCGAGATTTTACTGAAAAACCTTATTTCTGGTGCGCCTAACAATGATAGAATGTGATTATAACTAGCCCTACCATAATATACAACATTTATAGCAGCTACAATTCTTGATATCACTATTACAATTGAATTTGCCTAGGTATTGGATACCTTGCATAATCACAATATCTTAATTATATCTGAGTTATCATAGCATACGAACCTATCACTTTAATAGCCTATTCTTAAGTGAAACAGTCATATACGATCCGTAAATGGCGCAGATACGGTGCTATGTACTGTGTAAATACTGTCAGAAATCCTTGACTAGAATTCTTACGAAACACGGCACATGTACAACCGTTTAAAGCGCTGTATCTGCACCGATATGACGACCAGATTTAATTACCTGGGTTATGAAATTCAATTATACTTTCGAAGAAAATGATGAATACAAATTGTAAATCGAGGTTTCGCAGCTGCTTCTCTCTATAAATAATACTTCTTATGATGAAGAGTTATCATAAAGATAATCTCGAATTGATTTAGATTCTTAAATTTAATAGAAGACATCTTTTTCAGTTGAGTCCATGATTATAAAAATATAAAAATGAACGAATAGCAATAAGCAAATAAAAACAATTAGAAATTTTTGTTCGAAATTCGAATATAAATAGAAGAGATCATTTCTGTAACGATCGATTTTTCTAAGAGCAACTATCATCTATTATATATTAACATAGTTGACCTGAAGAAGATCTGTCAGTTCCACATTATAGCCCCAAAAATGTCAAGCTGACAAGCTTTATGATAAACAAACAAAATTCATTTCTAGGCATAACATTCGAAATTTTTTCATGTGTTGACATATTTTACGACAACATTTTTTACTTACCTTAGCGATACATCCAACGTTAGTGGAAATAATTGCCATTATATATGTATGAGAAACATGTATATATCAATGCAAATAATTATAAAAGAGAAAATGATTTTTAAATCAAATATTGTTTATCTATACAAAAAAAAAGAAAGAAAGCAACAGTTTTTCATGAATGAGCAAATAACGCTTTTACAATGTCAAGTATAATTAAGAAAAATTCTAGCTATCAATGTGTTTAAAATACAAAACTATTCCGTAGGATTGTCTAAAGAATAATATTCTTTAGTAATCGCATATATTTTACTTGAAAAATTGTGTTTTTATGTGTATAGTTTAGTTCAACATGATTATACATTTCTCATTTGAAAATCAAAGCAGAGATGTTTATGGCAGGAGAGAATCTACTACTGTAATGCTGTTAGTGTCATTATATTTAAGAAAATATTTTGATTTTTAAGGTTGTGACTCATTTAAACTAGAAAAGCTGCTACCGCTGCATCTTTACTATGACGATCTTATGAAAATATTTTCTATAGGTTACATGTTTGTATGTAAGATACGGTAACTTGTAAAATATTTCGCAAGTAAACGTCATGTTTTTGAAAATAACTGTCAAATACATATATGTTTTAGAGATTCGAAGATTGTCTACATATATGAAAAATCATGATATGTATGATAAATTTTAATAGTCTTATTCATTATTATTAATACTCCTGTTTTACTAAATAAATATATATAAATGCTAAGTTAGATAATTAATATCAAAGTAAAATTTTGTTTTTACTAACGTAATAAATTGAAATCAAAGTTTTAAAATAAAAATCATTACTACTAAGCAATTTCTCATACAGATTAAGTATGATTATTTAGGATAGAATAAATTTTTTTACGGTGATACTTATGTAGCTAAAATATGAAAAAAAAACGACGTTTTTGATGATGAAATGAATAAAAAATATCAATGCTTTTATCAGTTTCATCGTTTTAATGGTTATTTCTTTGACATTTTAGTTACATGGGTATCATGTATACATTTTCTTCTCTCTTTCTTTCATTCTGTTAGCATTCAATTATCATCGTAATATATCTCTATACTTTTCGTTCTTATGTCATGCTTGAATGCATATGATTTCTCTTCGAGAACACTTCAATACAATATTTTCTTTGTTCTATCTCCTGTTTCTTTTATATATGACCTGTATTTCTATATTTGGCTACTTTATTTTTATATAAATACTTAATGTTGAATTTTATTTCAAATCTAGGATGTCATTATGAATGTAGATACGAGAGTGTTTCTATAGGCTCCATCATATTAGAAAATCATGCTATATTATTATTCTAGCTGCTGTAAAGAATACATTTGCAAACATGTTATTAGTATAGATATTAGATTGAAGTTTTGTAAATCATTTCTATCAATAGAGGATATAGTACTCGCTGAAAACACATAAAACGACGATCGCGAAAAGTAAAAAAAGCTTTATTAATATGATAACTATACAAATAACTTTTTATTTAGATATTTTTGTCTCTTTAATTAGTAAAAATTGAAGGTTTTACTTAGCTTTTATTTAAAGTAACTTGACACTTAAATGGATGTCTTTGTAAAATGTTCTTTTTTCTAATAAGAGAATTGCTTTTTTTTAAAGAGACATTGGTGAAGAAAATGAGAATATCTCTTATTTTATATATATATAGTAATGCAATTAATGATATGCTTTTTGAAAATATATACATACCTACCAATAATATGATATTTTATAAAGGGACTTTATAACCAATTACATTTAAAAACAATATTTATTACATAGAGGAATAAAACATAGTGAATGTTTGCTCTTTTACATTTATATGGCTTATATGAATATATTTTGTTATATTCTCTTCAATGTTATAGTGTTTTTTAAAGTAAAGGACATAAGTTTTACAGAACGATTTTCAATTCTTTCTATATTTGTGTTTCGTACGCAGATAAAGACAAATAAAATTTGAAATCTATAAGCAAAAATAGATTTATACTCCAATCCTATTTCTTAATATATTAGGTTGGCCAGAAAGTGTTTGCGTTTTTTTTGTGAAAATTTTCTTTTTTTGTAGTTTCAAGGGTACAATTAGCTCTGTCTATGATTTGTTGTCAATGTTATGGTAGATACAAGGATCCTGCGTTAGTAATTCTGCTGCAAGTTGGTCCAACCGTTGACAATAGAGATTAGCAGTGATGTTGCGATCAGTTGGAAGAAGCTCTCAATGAATAATCCCTTTTAATTTCCACAAGACGCTCAGCCTAATCTTCTTTGAGTGAAGTTTATTCTTTGATGTTGCTATACCTATTGGTCCAGCTTCCAGTTATTGCTATTTACACATATGGTTGACATACAACACCAACTTTTCGTCACCAGTAATTAGATTATGAAATCATTGGTAGTTACGATGAGACGTCATTAATTTGACAGTAGCAGCAACCATGAGTTGGAGCTGACGCAGTGACAATGCATGTGATATCCAAACACCATATTTTCGCATTTTGCCAAATTCTTTCAGATGTGTTTTTACTGTAACATGGACGTACCCAAGTCGCTTTGCTAAACGTCGTGTAGTTAATCTAGGATCTTCTTCGATGAGCTGCTTCAAAACATCCAAATCCACCTCTACGAGTCTTCCCGATTTATGTTCAAATAAAAACTGTCGAAATGTGAATATTGATTAGTTTTGATGATTATATTTATATTAACTTTAATTCACCTGCCTGATGTTCATATAGACTCCAGATAAAACTCAGAGATTTGAACATATGTATCGTTATTTTTCTAGCTAAATATACAAGGGACGAAATCAATAAATATTGACAGTACAGACTATTGTTCTTCACTGGAATATTTAACCTTCTGTTATCATCCCCATTTTGTAACTTCAACAGAGTTCTGGAATCCGCATGTATCTATTACATAAAACTATAAAATAAATTATGGTTTTGCTTTATGTAAGGTATTCAATTATATACCAGAGCTCTTCTAATACATTTCTTTATATAGATTTATTTATTAGTTCTCATTGAGGCAATATAAGAATGTACTATATGAAGAAACGGATTAACTCATACTAACTGATAGCCCAGGAAAAATGGGTCTCTCAGAATTTTTAAGATTTCTTCTCTATAATCTCTATGATTAAAGCCCTATATATTATGAAGAGATAGCGTATGAAATTCTCTACAAAATCATATGTGACTATACCAAAAACAGTTTTAGATATATTCAAAAAAAGATGAAAAACCAAAACATACAAGCAACTGTACAAAGCTCCTGCATTTCATACTTTAACCTTTTGGACACGAGGTTTTTTCGAACAAAAAAATTCTTTTTTTCTATGTATTTCATCATAAATCAATATAAATTTGTATTTTACAAAAACATTTTTAAGAAAACGCGTTTTTAGAAATTTTTCAAAATGTGATACAGTTCAACATGTGTTAAATCAACTTACAATATTCATGTAGAGACAAGAACGTTTCTTGCAGGTTTTTACACTAGCAAAATTTTCGCTAAAAATCAACAGTGCTATATTTATTATTCATTATTAACTAGCGGAAAAAATAATCTGATTATAATCCAAACTATAGCCAAAAAGTCTCTAATAAAAAATTTAACAAAACCTAATCTCATGTAAGAATCTGTGTTTCCAAATACCAGAAAATCATCATGGCCCCATAAGGGGACAACCGTCTCCAAACGATTATAGTTAAGTTAAATAAAAGAAAGAAAAGGGAGAAGGAAGGGATTTACATGATATGAATAAGAAACAAATGAAAATGAGTTTATAATAGTGAATATGTATTAATATGACATTGTTCTAATAGTATTGTCAATGTCACATTTTATATGGCAACTTTGGCATGATATTTATTGTATAGTCTCTCGATTCGCCGTAGCCAGTATTGGAACATGGATTACGACTTTTTTCATCTTGTGTGACAGTAATACGCATACGATGTTGCCCACTCAAGTAATATTTACCATCTATCTTTGGAATGACAATATTAAAATTATAATCATCTATTTGCCGACCATCTGTATACCAATCACTTGAAACCATTCGTTCTCTAGTGGTATCAAATATTTCATCATTATTCATGTCTATCCATACATCAATGTAACGAGCATGTGTGCAACTTGATTGAAACAAATATGGATCTTGATTATATGAATTTATATATCCCCATGGGTGTACACAATACAATTGTAATCGAAGCTGATAAACTGATTGGTCATATAATATCGTAGTTAAATCAGTTTGATCATTAAAGTTATTCGCTGAGCTGCATCTTTTCATTTCATCCCGAATTTGTGTACGTTGCTCACCAGCTAATTGGACCAAAGATAGTGCACTATTACCTGGTAAACAGACCAAATTACCAGCAGAACAATATATGTCTCTGTAATCCACTAAAATAGAAAATACGACATATTATTTTTTGAATTTGATATATGTCATTAGGGGAAGACTAAATTGTAATTTGAATAAATTATTAATTTTGTTTTATAAATTTAATCGAAAAAAGTCCTTAAAATAGATAAATAAAAACTGTTTAAATATATCAATACAATAATGACGAATATAATAAATTTAAGAGACAAATTATGTGTCAAATAGTGATTTTCGTTTTATTGCTTTCTCTATAATACGAGTCATGCATCGTGACAATAAGCATTTTTAGATGGATAAGAAAATCTAGACAATTAATTTGGTCATGAATATATACAAAGTTTCTTTTTATACTTCTTCATGGTCAAATTTATACAAGGAAATGCATAGTAGTGCGATGTTTTCATTGTAGAAAAACAACTGAAAAACGTGTTTTTTTTTTCATTGAAAAATCATTTCCTCTTGTAAAGTTCAACTTATCATACATTTAAGTGAGAAGACGTGTCAAAATTGTCTCGATTATTTATAAATTAATCTCATCGTAATAATCATCTTCTTTGTACTTATTATAAGTGTAATGTTTTAAAAAAATGTCTTACCAGCATATATTGCTCTGGGCATTAAATTAATTACGTATTCTCGTACTTCACGATAGTCGGTTCGACCACATCTACTAATGTACTCTTCACTTGGCATAACAACAACACGCATGTTATGCGAACCAAATCCCATATTCTGTTCATGAGCAGGAGGAATATAAATTTCTAAGTCATAAATACCCAATGGCATAAAACTCGGTAATGGCCATCGATGTGGTACACGGCTTTCAGATTCATCATACCTTCCATCATTGTTGAAGTCAATATAAACATTGACATCTTGAGCTAGATTACAGTTGATATTCAATGGACCTCTACTTGAAGGTGACGGGCAATCTAGTTGAATTCGTATACGATAAGTAGTATCATCGTACAATGAAATAGCTAAATGATGTTGATTTTGATTTTCATTGAGTGGTGTATAGGATAATGAATTATCACGGATGTGAGTACCTTTTTCACCAGTCATAATGACGAGTACGATATGAGCATTAGTTTGAGTACATACATTTTCAGGTAATGTCAAAAATGAGAGACCATTATAAACTAAAATAATAAATGAAAATTTATAAGAACATGTAAAATAGATGAAATTCTGTCAAAAAATTCTATTTATCTTTCAAAGGTGATTGTAAAAGGATAGAGAATTTAAAAAAATATTATTTCTCAATACTTAAGCTTTTCTATTTCTTTTCAGATTTAACGGCATTCTACTGTGTCCAATACTGGTCCGTAGAACATGTTCATAGTTTTTCCTTACATTGATAGAGACACTATTCAATTCTTTATACACAAATATATCCTTGACTGCAGAATATATTTTAAAAATATTTAAATGATCATAGTACATGAACAACATTGATTGCAATAGAACTATAGGGACATTTACATTCATAAAATTCGATTTCTCTAATCAAATAATTTAAAAATATTTACTTGTCTGTCTCTTGTTTGAAAGAAGTGTAACAGTATATTCTCTTGTATCCCGATAATCAAAAGTGCTACATTTTGAACTATATTGTTCAGTCAATGTGACAACCAAACTCATACGATGTGGATTACTGTTAACTTTGTGTCCATCGATAATAGGCGTATATACTTGTATATCATAAACACCTTCTGGCGTATAACTATGAAGTGGCCAATGATACGGAGTTACATTTTCACTATTATCAAATATACCATCATCATTTGAATCTATCCAAATATTAACTTCATATATAAGATGACAATGAGTTAGATATGCATCTTTGTTCGATTGTTGTCCGCAGTCAAGTTGGATGCGTAGAAGATAAGTCATATCTTCATACAATGCAATAGATAGATAATGTTGATATTGATGATAATGGTTAGTAGCCATTACAGTTCTTGTTGATGCATCATCACGTATTTGAGTTCGATGTTCACCAGCCATAAGAACAAGACTAATTTTGCCAAGAGGAAGAGAACATGCTACGTCACTTATTCCAGTATAAGGAGTAGCCATGTTCATTTGAGCTAAAAAAAATAATTAGATAATGAAATATAATGTTTTGACTGAAATGTTAAATATAAGTAGTGATTCGTGTTATGTGTGAGAAAAATCTTTTTCTTATATGGTACGACTGCAGCATTCTTTTGATCGATTGATTTTCGTAGAATTATTGATAAATTTATTTATATTGCTTTTTGTATAAAATAAATTTGATGATATGAGTATTTTTCTCAATAATTTACAAAAAATCTCCTAGATTTGTCTTAATAACGTTATATATATAACATACTTATTTTTTTTTTTGGTGAAAATGATATTTCAAACTTTGATCTTAGTTATGATTCTCGAATAGCAAAAATTCGAAATTTTAGTATATATCCTGGTCAAGTAATTGTTTTTGAATGACTATATTCATTATTCTTACATTGAATATTAAATATCAATAGCTTATTTCAAGAATATTGAAAACTTCCTATCAATAAGTAAAAATATACTTACTGTGATATCGTGCTCTTGGTATAATATTAATTGTATAATCTCGAGTTTCATTGTGATCATATCTAGTACAAATTCTTAAATAATTATCATTCGACGTTACAACAAGTCGCATACGATGTGATCCTGATTTAATATATTGCTCATCAATAACAGGTACATGTATTTGTAAGTCATAAATGCCTTCTGGCATATAACTTGTCACTGGCCATCTGTACGGTGTTGCACTTTCTGTTGAATCAAAATGTCCATCATCATTTAAATCAATCAATATATGTACATCTTGAGCTAAGTTACAACCATGTTTGAATAAGTCAGAATTTAATTGCCAAGAACAATCTAGTCGGATTCGTATAAGATAAGCGGTTTGTTCATAAATTGTAACAGAGAGATGATGACGATCTTGATAATCATTCAATAATGCATTTGTTGGTAGATCATCACGAATTTGCGAGCCTACTTCTCCAGCCATTAGAACAAGAAGAATTTTAGCCATATTCAAGTAACAAACTGGATTTTCATATACGATATTTGCAGCTGGCGTAGCAACTAAAATAAAATGAAAAAACATTCGTAATATTAGATTATATATATTGAGAAGATGTGTCATTTATCATACTAGAAACAATAATGAAATGTTCTCTATCATATATTTAAATTTATTTATTGCAATAAAGAGAACCGATTATCATACTCGTTACTATCAGCTATTGTATTATATTTTAGATAAAGTTTTTATCTAATACTAATCTTGTGCCAATGCGAAATAAAGTCAAGATTTTAGAAGAATATTTATGTGTTTCTCAATATTATGGTACGAAAAAAAAATAGAAATAATAACACTTTATAATTATTTATAGAAAAGTAAAACATCTTCTACAATCTTAATATTAACTGATATAAATCATGGTACTTCCTCATTTTTAGTATCTTAAAAGCAGTCAAAGAGAATTCTGAATTTTTCTTATTCGCAAGTAATTATTATCCAATGTGTTTAACTTCTAAATCAGACAAAAATTCTTTCGTAAAAGTGTTTCTTTAAAAATATATTGAATGATATTTAATTTGATAAAGAAAGATTTATTTTAAAAAAACAAAGAAAAATAAATTGTCTATGAAGTCAATCTACGAGATAATGGAAGAAGAGAATGTCTAAGAAAATTTTTCTTTAATATCAATGATAAAACATTCAATCAGTAATCAAATAAATCTTTACCTGCATAATTTGCACGAGGAATAATATCCACAGTATAAAATCTAGTCTCGTTGTATCGAATATTGCCACAATCTCTTTGATATTGTTCACTGGGTAACACAACAACTTGCATTCTATGTGGTCCCGTTTTTGTATGTTTACCATCGATCGGTGGTATATGAATATTCACATCGTACATACCTTCAGGTATAAAATTATCCGACCAATGATAATGATGATCTTGTTTTTCCGATAATTCATATCCATTATCATTAAGATCTGTCCATACATGTACAGTTTGTGAAAGATCACAAATATTCACAAATGAAGTTCCATCGAATCGTTCACCGCAACCCAATTGAACACGCATTCGGTAAGTTGTATCTTCATACAAAGTAACCGTTCGATGTTTTCGTTTTTCTGCCTTGCTGAAAACAGTATCCATTTGTGTTTCATCCCAGATATTTGTATTTTGCTCACCAAGCATTTGGACGAGAACAATTTTACCAATAATCATAGAACATGTAGATTGCTTCAATATAATATTTGGAATTTCAATATCGTCTGAGCCTAATAAAAAATCAAATCTTTGACATATGATACGATTGAAAAACGTATTGTTAGCTATAAAAATACGATAGAACTAATTTGACTCCACTTACATTTATTTTAATATTTGATATAGATGCAGATTTAGTTATTTTAAACTAATTCATTGGATGGTTCCATGGAAAGTCAAACACTTTTTACACAAAGTCTTTTGCAAATTACCCCATTCACATATCATCTGATAGAGCTTGATAAGCCATAAATACTGTAAAAATATCAAGATCTTTGGATACATCGTTCACGAGACACTTCTATCACAATTTTTTATCTCTTCAAAAAATTTATAAATAGACGAAAGTATATGGTTAATATTTTGTCAAAGCTTATTTTATGCCTGTAAGAATTAAAATTAATTCTAATTGTATATTTTTGTTCCTCATGACTTCGCGTATTCGTATATATTTATATCATTTTTCAGTATTCGATAGATTAATAGAAAAGAACATCTAAGATATATTCCATGAGTCACGGGAAATAGTCTTCAAAAGTTGATTAAGATAAATCTCTTTGACCAAATCCTGTACTCAGTAATATAATACGATTTGTAGAGTGAAGTTCGCTTTATCGAACGGTATATAAGAAAGTTCTCACCCTCAAGTACAATAGCAGAGATATAAACATAGACTATTCTTTGTAGCCGTCAGTCATATAGTCACTTTGTTCATTTTTGACCATTTGTCTGTGAACAATCTAATCTTATGCACAATCTTATACAAATCGAAAAATCAATCATGCGGCATCATAGAGTAACTTCTCGCGCCCTAAGTGATCAATAAAAAATCTCATTCATATCAAATCTATACTTATCTAGTATCTACACTGTAAAATGAAAACAATACTAATAGTTAATAATTTTCAGCAGGTACTGAAATCTATTTTTTTGGGATTTATTCGGATTTTTTAATAAATCCTCATACATCTTAAAATAAGTTCCACATAATTTCTATTGAGGGTGAGGGCCAGTGTGGAGATGGGGGCCAAGAATGAGGGTGCGCTGAAATACTGATACAACTATATAGTCTCAATAAATCCTAAGTAAATAAATAAATCCCACAGAAGAAATAAATCTCAAAAAAATTAGTCCCGGCATGCCCTCTTCTGAACATTGTTCACTCCAAGAAAGTGCCTTGCCCATGAATTAATCTCGATCAAACAGTACCATTTTATAGAGCTTTCGAAGGACTAGCAAATAATGTATAATCCAGAGTAGATCGCTACCATTTCGAAACTAAAGATGGATAGTTGGTCTCAGATACTCGCACCCAATACATACCAATATACAATATAGTCAATAGAAAAATTCAAAGCAACATTATTTTCTGAAAAGTTTATATAGCATTCGATATAGGAAAGAGAGAGCTTTTATTCCATATGTAAATCAGATTGAAACCACTGAGCAAGAGTATAAAGCCTTATGACGTGTGCGTTATACTTATGTTCTCATAAGACCTAGGCCATATCAATTTTCGGGCAATCGTCCATAAACAAAATTAGGTGAAAATGATCTCATATGAATGAAACTAACTTCTAAGACCTCTAAATACTATTTGGAAAGAAGAAAAACGATTTTGGAGAGGGGACCAATTTCATTGCTTAATGTCTTCATTCCTTTCTATTTCTATACTTCAATGCTCCTTTTAAATCGTGTTTCGCAAATTACACCAAATATAATGATCATACCATTTTCATTCTTTTTTATTGTTGTAGATAACGAAATAATTTGAAAAATTCGAAAAGCAGCTTGATTGCTCTCAAAGATTAGCGTCTTAATTAGTCGTGGAAAGAAAGAGTAGGACAAGCTGAACGATCTAGCTTGAAAAACTTACTGTTTTTCGAAGTATTTGTGACTTTTTTAATTGGTGCCATTGGTTTTATCGGTTTTTTTGCTATCTTTGTGGTTAATGCCGTTGTTTTATTCGTTTTTTTTGCCTTTGCCGCTGTTGCAGTTGTTTCTTCTTCTTTGCTCTCTTTTTCTTTTCTCGCTTCTTCTGTTGTCGCTTTTTCTTTTAGCCCTTCCTCTGTTACCGCTTCTTCTTTTAGCCTTTGCTCTGTTGTCGCTTCTTCTTTCGAGCTTTCCTGTCTTGTCACTTCTTCTAGCCTTTGCTCTGTTGTTGCTTCTGCTTTCGGCCCTTTCTTTGTTGTTGCTTCTTCTTTCGGCCCTTTCTTTGTTGTTGCTTCTCCTTTCGATCCTTTCTTTGTTGTCGCTTCTTCTTTCGACCCTTTCTTTGTTGTCGCTTCTGCTTTCGGTCCTTTCTTTGTTGTTGCTTCTTCTTTCGGGGCTTCTTCTGTTGTTGTTGCTTCTTCTTTTGGGCCTTCTTCTGCTTTTGCTTCTTCTTTCGGCCCTTCCTCTGTTGTTGCTTCTTCTTTTGGGCCTTCCTCTGTTATTGCTTCTTCTTTTGGCTCTTTCTCTATTATTATTTCTTCTTTCGGCTCTTTCTCTATTATTGTTTCGTCTTTTGGCTCTTCCTCTATTATTTTTTCTTCTTTCGGCTCTTCCTCTATTATTGTTTCTTCTTTCGGCTCTTCCTCTATTATTGCTTCTACTTTTGGCTCTTCCTCTATTATTGCTTCTACTTTCGGCTCTCCCTCTGTTGTTGCCTCTTCTTTTTTCGCTTCTTCTTGTCGCTCTTGTTCCCTATTGCCTTTTTCTTCTTTCCAGTCTTGTTCCCTTTCGTCTTCTTTTTTCTTCTCTGTTCACCAAATAATAATATAAAACTTCTGAAGTAGTACTTTCAGTCTTACCTGTAGGGTTGGTATTATCGATATTTTTTATGTCCACCGATTGACTTGCGCTATCTGGAATATAGGTTGTGCTAAGTACGACTTTGAGGCCAATTTCTTGAGTATCTACATATATCTAGATGTTGTTGAAGTCAAATAAAAGTTTAATATTAACCTTCCTTCTTATTGACCGAGTTGATTGATTTACTATTGTCGGATATTGATTTTAATATGGCGAAAGCAACCAGCACCGCAAGAAGTGCGATCGCCCCGCAACCAATACCCAGACGTACGCAGTTGCCTTTCGATATATTACTATTTAAAATACATAAACTATCATAAATATTTGGCTCATTGATAGGAATGAGTTTATCTATATAAATATGGTCTAGTAACAGCATGATTACTTAATCCTTTAGTGAGCCTGTCGAGACCATCGTCGATGTGCTTCCTGACGAGATTTCAAGAAATATTTTATATTAATTTGTACAATACGAATGAGTCTACTTTGTTCGTAAGAAAACTTTTTAATAAAAAAAAAATTTAAATTCGCATTGGTTTCAATAAGCGATATTGAGTTTTCACCTTTTTTGCTCTGTTGTTGCTTTATATATTGTTAAAATTATACTTACAAGCGTTTTGATGATTGTCTCGTGTAAACAGTGTCCATTGATTGATCGTCATCATTCAGTACCATCCACTCAACTCCTGATTAGTTAAATCAAACAGAGAAACAAATAATGAATAGCAGAGGATAGCAAATTCTTACTTGTATCTTTTGTACGTGAGTTCATTTTTCTATTCGGAGTGATAAGACCTGTACAAAGAAAGAAACTTTTAATAAGTGTTCGTGACTTAATTAAGCACGAATCGAATGGTTGCCTACTCAAATTCCTATGAAAATACACTTATTGCCCGCTGCTAACCATTGTTAATAGATTTTACTTTCAGAATCGATTTTTGGAATTACATTTTTTATGATAATGTTACTACAGTCAATATCTGACATACTGAAATAATTTTGGCACGGATTAATCCTTGTTTCCGGACGAGTAGTTTAATGATTATGTTATTTAGCCGAACTTCGTGCAACTTTACTTAAGTTAGTGTAGCAGCCTAGTCAATGACTTCTCACCGTCACTTTAGGTATATTATGTGGCCAAAGATTTTCCACCCTCATCCTCACCCTCATGTGTTGTAGTTGGATTAGAGATTTGCCGCTGTCATTCTAGGCTACTACAGTGTATTTTTGGCATCATCTTTATTACATTTTTCTGCAGAAGTATGGTGAGATAATCTTTGCTCTCAATATCATCTGGTGTAACATCATCAGATCAGACAGACTGGATAAAACTGATTGATTTGGGTGCTCAATGATCACAATCTTGACCTAGTAATCCAAATTTGGAGACAGATTTTGGCTAGGGAACCATGCATTAACCTGTTATATTACTTGTATTTCTAAGAAAATGGTTCAGGAAGGGCTTGATTCAATGAAAATGTTATTGTGATAGAGCATTTGTAATCTATCGACGTAATATTTCGTTGTTTGGTCGGATGGCGCACTATGGCCTACATATAGGCCATTTCATATTTTTTTGCCTGTCCGGTCTCTCTTTTCCTTCTTACTTCGTCGCTAAAGATAATTTTAGCATCTCATCTAGCATACCTTCTCTTATCGCAACCTTGATTCTTTCGTTTGCTTTATTAATAATATATATAGTGGACCACAATTGAATTACCTCCTTTGTCATTTTTAGCTTTTATTACCATATTTCATTTAGTTGTAGACACATTATATGTAACCAGAAAGTATGAAATTTATAGCGTCTTCTAATATATTTATCTTGATTCATATTTATAAAGACAAAATAAACTGTTGTTCGAGCTATATAAGGGTAAGCCCTAAATTGGCTTGAACAACATTGTATTTTATCCACACAATAGTGAAGGGAGATCATGCTCAAAGATGATGAGCTAATGGAAAAAACTCTTAGAAAATCTAATATTAGCAGAGGTTTTCTTCTCTACTATAAGAACAAGACGAACTGTTGTTTAGGCAATATGAGATAGATATCTAGATAACTCGTGATTGGTCTGAACAACATCATATTTGGTTCTTAACCCATTGGACCCGATGTGGCTCACCAGTGAGCCATGCTATAGCTTAACGAGAAACTGTATAGAAAAACATATTCTTTTGCTTTTTTTCTTAAGCAGAAAGTTAAAAATAATATGTCATATCTTCTGCCAATAGTACTTTATTTGAGTCCTTTATTTCATAGCATAATGCTTATCATTAAAACACTCAAGACAAGAAAATTGATCACAGCCAGAACAAAAAGTTTTACTTTCGTTGCTACTGCATAGCTCGCTTCTCCTAACTGTTGGGCTCTTCCCTTCGCATAGCAGCTAGTGCATCGTCTGCTAACGTTGCGCATAGATCCTACCTTTTCTTCGAGTTTGTAATCAGCGGGCCTGCGCTTTGAATAACTTGCTCATTATTGTCTTGGACCAGGTTTCGGCTTCTCAATTGGTATGCGAAGCAGCACAGACCGGACAAGACTTTCACGAAACTGCAGAATGGTCATTTTGCTTGCTGTCTAGTTTTCCTTGTATATCAGATAGCTATTTACTAGTGCCATTAGAAGTTAACTGTTCATGAAAATGAACATTTCGAAAAAATTTTCTAAGAAAACTGAATCGGGTCGAATATGTTAAAGTGGTGGAGAAACATCGCGCTGAAATCCGATTGGCTATGAAGTTTATTCAGTCACTAATCAGAGATTAGCACAGAACATGATATTGCTCGGTTTAATTTAGAGGTAATCCAAAGGTTTTACAAGAAAACATTCCTAGGTGCTCATTCGCTTTTCACTCAGGTCTTTGCGCATCTTGTAGATCCTAGTGAGCTACGTCTACCATAAAAAAAGAGTTTGTGCAATCTAGCGTGTTCTTGACGAGATATAGAGATTTTAGTGAGTTTTCTCTATCGCACCCAACTTTTGCAGCAAAGCTATATTTTTGAATTTTAATCTGAAATTTCGTCAATATAAAGGCTTCAGCTAACCTAGCTTTCATAGAAAATCTCAAACCTTTTGAATAAAATCTATTCAAGAGACGAAGGTTTCAAAAAATCCATAATATATATACTATCTATGAAAAAGGGACTGTATGTTGACAGTTGCAGATCTTGAAGAAATTTTTTATGAAAGCAAGGTTAGCCGGGGGCCTTTACATTGGCAAAGTTTTAGATCAAAATTAAAAAGTATAGCTTTGCTGCAAAAGTTGGGTGTAAGAGAGAAACTCACTAAAACCTCTGTATCTTGCCAGGAACACATTAGGCTGCACGAATTCTTTTTATGGTAGACATAATTCATTAAGGTCTACAAGATGCGCAAGATCCTGAGTCAAAAGTAAATGGGCACCTGTGAATGCTTCCTTGTTAGCTTAAATGATCCGGACGAAGCCATGTTGAGTTCAGAATGAAGTAAAAATACTTGCTGAAATTCAATTCCCTCAAAAAAGTAACTGAGTAATGCAACTGGACAACAACAATAACTTTCTCCTAATATTGATAGAAATATACCTGATTTTCTAATCATTTCTGTACGAAACTGTACCAACTGGAGTTAATATCTAATTGAATGATAAGACCCAAAATACATTTACAATAAAACGTAAAAGAATGTTTTCTAGGTTTATCAGAGCCTCTTTTATATATCTTGTATGCAGCTCACTTATCATAGGTGACGTGCCATTGCCTACAAATATCTTATCATGCTTGTAACCACAAGCAGTCCTTTAGCACGAAACATATCCACAGCATTGGCTGCTTTGTTCGTCATATAATAATAAACAATAAGCACTGATAAAATACTGATAAAGACGCTTTTTCCCCAGAATACTCTTTTTCGTAAAGAACAGCCTAGCAAACATAAATTTTCTCCTTGCTTACTTGTTTGTCTGCACTTCACTGTTCGGTTGAAAACCAATTTGAGGACAAAGGCAATAATTCTATCAGAAAATTGACGAAAGGTATTTGAGAGTGACGAATTCGAAACTAAGGTTGTTTTTTTTACTACTCTACTATTAAACAATTATTAGTTGTAATTTTCTAACAGTTTAGAAACAGAGTTCTATAAGAAAGAGCTGAATGAGTCCTTAGATAAGCCTTATTTCTTATATATTGGCTAAAGGGTGACGATTGCACTCCTGAGCAGAACCTTTTCTCTATATGCGCAATATACACTGATCTCAATATGTATCTACATCATATGATTTGCTTTTATACAAATCGGCTTGAATGCTCTTATATCCTATATGCAGAAGCTAAGTAGCTCATACACAAACAGTATGAAAATCATACTGTCAGCGTTCGTTTTAGATGGCGAACATCAGCTGTATTTTTCACTCTCTAATTGTATTATATACATAAAAATATACTACAACACATATATATGTTCTGAATTCAGAAAAGAAGGGTAAGAAAAGTTAGATATCAATGAGAAAGAAATGTACAACTAATCATAGATATAGGCCAATAGATGAGCTGTAGATAGGCGACATCCACTGTTAGGTATATGAGTTAGCATATCTGAAATGATTAACGAGAAGAAAATAAGTAACGATTTTCCGCTCAAATTGAAATAGCTCTTATTGCCTTTAAGCATGTTTGATTCAAGCGGATCAGTAAGAATGCTAAATGATGAAACAAGAGGTTTAAGAGCTTCAACTCGCTGAAAGACTTCATGTTTCATCTCAAGATATGTTTACACTACATGATTTTCTTGTCTACAGTACTTAAGGGTTCCATATGCATGAAAAAAAAAATTGATCTGAATTTTCTGCGTATTTCATAGATATTTCGCCTTGCTCTGATGGTGTTTCCTTTACTCCAATGAAAACGTCATATGTCGAAGTTATGTATCGCTGTATTTAGAATAATAGAAATATTTAAAAGATTCTGTCTTTTAACAAAAATCAAGATGTTATTAGTTTTTCAAGTCAACATATTTGAAGAATAAAAAAGTCTTCCAAATAATTTTATCAAGCTAAACATGGTGCGACAGAGCATTATCATATTTCCTAGACTTTAAACAGGGTTTTAATTCCGAAACTGGCAAGGAGCCTGAATGTTTATCCGTAGAGTACCTAGATCCTAAGCCCTCTCCGTTACCATGACTGATCTATCTTTAAAATATAACTTTTGTGTTTGACTGTAGTTAAGATTTTAATACGTTATATAACTGTGTGTCTTTGGATCTATGTGCACGTTAATAGTAAGTATATTTAGAGAGGTATATGAAGAATGTTTTTGTTTTTTGTGGGTGTATGTAATGTGGAGAAGAATGAAAATTTACAAACCAATTTCAGATTTCGAATGGCGCACGGACAATTCGTCGCACACATAATTAATTGATATAGATGAACTTATGTATTTTTTTTTAATTGACTTAAGAAAATTTGTTTTTCAATTAATGAATAAACATTGATTTTTGGATAATTATGTTATCCTTTGAAAGCTAAATCCAATCTTCTAATAGGATTTTGAGAAGATTGAGAAAAAGCAATGTGTGAAATGAAAAGACCTTTAAGCGAAAAGAATAAACCAATGCTTGACTACAAAGGTTACATTTATACTGTCGAACGACAAAATGAAGAAAAAATTGTTTTTGCGATGTAAAAATCGGCTATGTAAAGGTAAATGAAGACAAAGTAAAATTTTCATTAACTTTTATTATTGGTTAGGTCGTTGTCACACCGATCCAAATATGAATACTGTTCTTTCTGAACCAACTGATCATTGTCATGGACCAATTATTGATCAACTTCCAGTCATTGAATTAAAAAATTAAATTAAATCTCGAGCTCTTACTAGCGAAGAGCCCACAAGTAATATTTTATATTCTGAACTAAAATCTTTTTCTTTAGATGCGGCTGGTCAGTTACCACGAACTGACACACTCCAAAGAACAATTCGTCGACAACGCCAAACACCAAAAACAAATCCAAACAAGCTGACCGTGGCGACAATTTTATTGTTTTTAGTACTACTTCGAATGTATCAGTATTGAAAACATGTAAACATTGGTTCGCGGACGGAACATTCAAAGTAAAAAAAAGAATTTTTTTTGTTACAACTAAATCATATTTATTCTAGGTCTGTCCGGATGATTTCTATCAAATGTCTACATTACATGGAGTATTTAAATCACAAGTTATTCCATTGGTTTATGGGCTGCTTATAGGAAAGAGTGTATCTGACTATAATCAGTTTTTTGAACATATCATGGAAGAAGATGATTTTAATCCAGATTCAATATTGACTGACTTCGAATCCGGTACGATAAAATCAATTAATTCGTTATTTCCAAATGTTGTTCACAAAGGTAATAATAATATATCATTTATAAAATAATGAATAACTTTTATATTTATTCTTATTTTAGGCTGTTTTGTTTCACTTTGTTCAGTGTATTTGGCGAAATATTCAAAGTCATGGATTACAAAACAAATATCAGACGGATAAGTCGTTTCACTTAAATATTAAAAAACTTATTGCTTTAGCTTTTGTTTCTATTTTATATGTTATCAAAGCTTTTGAACTCGTGGCTGGCCACTTTGCCGACGATGATACTGATGAATTCATGGATTACTTCGAAAAAACGTGGATTGGAGAACGAAAAAAGAGTCATGAATTGATTAATAAACAGTTAAAAAAATACAATGAATATTTATAGGTACTGGCCGTAAAAAACCACAATTTTCAATTGAACTTTGGAATGCTCATGATCGAGTAAGTCAAAATCTTCCACGTTCTAATAATTCTATTGAAGGTTGGCACAACGCATTTGCACAACGTGTTTCAATTACTCATCCAACGATTAACAAGTTAACCGCAAAGATCCGCACTGAACAATCAAAATTCGAAATCGATATTGCTCAAATTCGTCTAGGTCATGAACCGAAACCGAAGAAAGCAACTTATCGAAAACTCGATGAAAGAATTATATGTTTAGTCGATGATTACGGCACTGTTGATCTTGGTAAATATTTGAAAAACTTGACTGCAAATGTGTCAATATAGATAGAATTATTTTTTTTCTGTGTTAATTTTTGTTTTTCTTGAATGAAATTATGTGTCACGCATAATTAAATTAACCTTCTTTCAAAAAAAATTCTCTTACATACATTAATTTTTGTATAATTAATTACGTATGCGACGAATTGTCCAGTCACCATTTCGAATATGTTAACGGACGAGTTTCTTGGTTTTTTCTTTTACAGTGACATGATATATTTTACCAGTACCCTCTACCATATTGCCGCTTGTTGCCTTTTCACTTTACTAGATTACGTTTCTTCTCATGTCGTGTTCTGACTTCGAAGTTTTTCCTGTAGAGCTTGTTATACGTTTGTTCTTGTTTTTTCGCTTCGCGGACTTCGCGTCCTTAGACATTAGTTTTAGTAGCTTGATGTTTTTTAACGTTTTAGTTTATTGAATTATCAGTACTTTGTTTTTCAGAACGATTACTAGTGTTTATGGAAAGGTGTATCTGCGGCTCGTGATGGATTAGTATAGTATTTTGCAAAGAGAAACAGTAGCACAGTATGGCTATCTGCGAACAGGTAAGTTCATTGCCATTCCTCTATGCTAGTTTAGACGTTATTAGAGAATGGCCAAAATCATTGAATACCAGTTCCCTACGTTTAATGTGGGTTTTCTTTAGTGAAACTCGATTAAGAGTTTGGCAAATAATCGATGAAATGGAAAAAATGAATGCAAAAACTCCGAACTAGAAAAACGATAAAATCAAAAGTTTTTATTTTTCGGCTGTCTTTTTTGGAAAATCCTTCATAATACTGCTTTGTATGATCGTTTAAGGCAGCCATTCGTTTGATTTCTTCCAGTTGCATTTGTACATGCAAATCATACATTTTAATGATCAGCCGAAATCGATATATCAGAACCTTTGAGGACGTATAGATACTATAATAATAAATATATTTCCAGGGTTGAGAATAATGGCAACCTCATCTAATAAAGGAATTCAATTTGAAATTCAGATTAAACGACAATGTAAGATTTTCAAGATACTGAATAGAGATCGGCACATATCACCTGATTTTCTTCCCATTTTACGTTTCTATTTCAGTAATGTCATGAAATCTGCCATCTGGTTGTACGCACATTAAGCCGCCCACAAGACAGCGCCTACAAAGAACGCAACGTATCACTATATATATATACATCTATATATTGACGTTAGGATGCACTTAAATTTTTATCAGTACATATAAAAGATGGTTACCATATTGTTATCATTGAAATTATTATTAACAATTAGTTTGATCTTTGCAAACTTATGTTATGGCAGTATGGAAACCGATTCGATTCAGAAAAGAGTATAAACATTCTATATATGTATCTATATGGAATTATTTCTCGTTTTCCACTATAGGGAGCGGTAATATCAGCAATATTCAATTGTCCCAATTTATCACCATCATCATCAGTACCAATTTCTGGTAAATAAGAATATAATATTGATATATTTTTATGAATATCTTATTTGTATAGTTCATGCACTGAGACCAGCAGATATTAAACATGTTGGTGGAATGGGAGATAGTTATACAGCTGCAACGAATTCTTGGAGGTAAACAAAAATTTATTTATTAACTAGTCTAATATATTGATTTTAGTATGGGAGGTGATGGTACTCTAGCCACTAGTATTACTTTACCAAGTAATTAAGAGTATAAATGAGAATTCAATTTTTATTCTATTAAATTATAGATATACTTAAAATGTTTAATCCAAATATAAATGGTTTTTCAACGTCAAAAGAAAAAGGATTTAATGTTGCAAAAGGTGGTGCACCTTCAAAGTAATAAATATTAACAAAAAATAATTTAACTTTTTTTTATATTTATTTTTTTCAGAAGTCTTTTAGGTCAAGCAAAAAGTTTAGTTTCTCTAATGAAACAAAAACTTTCACCAACTCAATTTCAATCTGATTGGAAATTAGTTACAATTTTAAATGGTGGCGTTGATTTATTAAGTTATTTAACTGATATGGTAAATAAAGTTAAAACAATGTAAAATATTATACTTCACCTATAACTATATGATCTCGAATCCATCAATCCAATAGGAAATCGATTGGAATTCTACAGAAATTTTATCTAATGTAATGAAATCTAATAAAACCCGATAGTATTCCACAAAACAGAATCCATAATATTAGATCTGATTGGTTCCTATAATTAGATCTACAATAGAATCCAACCGTCGGATATAAGATTGAGTTTCAGTGTAATTTCTAATACTAATTAAATAGCCAGATAAAAATCAATTGAATCCAGTCAGAATTTACTATCGAATTTAAGACCATTTCATAGGTTCGCTTCATTCTGAGTAGATACTAATTAAAAAAGTCTCAATTCGGAATATCATTAGATTCTGTCGACTGGTAGGAT
Source organism: Macrotrachela quadricornifera (assembly GCA_022393335.1). Lineage (NCBI taxonomy): Eukaryota > Metazoa > Rotifera > Eurotatoria > Philodinida > Philodinidae > Macrotrachela > Macrotrachela quadricornifera. The sequence goes on along the minus strand of JAJEKB010009465.1, from coordinate 16,056 downwards.
CTTACAAAATCCAATCAGATCTGATGTCGAATTGATAGTTCTGTATTTCGTCTTTTATGCCATCATATTTTCTATAAAAAGAAAGATAAAATTAAGATTAACTCATGAGTTAAATTTAGAATGGATATAGTGTTAGTAATTATACAAATAATTTGAAATCAACACTTGAATATTTACGTGATAATCTTCCTCGAACATTGGTTAATTTGGTAACTGTGCAAAATGTTATCGATATTGGTTATGATATGGTTAATGATCCAAAATGTAAATCATCCACACAAGTGTATGTTTATAATTAAATTGTAAATATTATTAGAATAAATATTTTTCTTAATTTTTAGAAATACATTTTCTATTATTCCATCTTTATTAAAAAACGTTGTTCGACAAGTTGCTGTTAATTTTCAAACAGCATCAAAACAACTTATTGATTCAGGAATATTTGATAATAAAAATGATTTTACTGTTGTTTCTCAAGCATTTATGGAAAAACAAAGTGTTCCAAAAAATGTAATTCATCTTCATTTTTTGTATTTCTTTGTCGAAAAAAAAATATTTCTTTCATTATAGAAAGATGGAGGTATTGATGGAACATACTTTAGTTCGGATTGTATTCATTACAGTAAAAAAGGACATGAAGCCGCTGCAATTGAACTCTGGAATAATATGGTATTATAATGAATGAATTCGACAGGTTTTATTCTTGTTATGTTACTATTTAGATGGAAAAGGTCGGCAATAAGACTGATCATTGGACTTTAGATAATAACCTTCTATGTCCATCATCAGTAAGTTAATTTTGATTGATTTCATAATTTCAATTTTGTTATTTAGAAAAATGGATTTATTTACACTTCGAAAAATAGTGTCTAAAATCAAATTGTCGAACATATTTTACATCAAAATATGTATTTATTTGAAATAAATTACTTCTATCTAATAAACATATGAAAAGGCAAAAAAAAAAATATATCATTCTTTTTTATAGAACACATTAATTTTACAATATTGAGACAGATAAATTTCATCATCTTCATCATTAAAAAACTTTAGATATTTTTCTAACATAAGATGATATCTTGAATAACTTGACAAATTTCTTGATCTAATTAAGAATTGCATAAGTGCGCACTAAATACCTAGGCTCATCGAATCTACAATCGGACCAATGGCATACCGCTAAAGTACATCGATAGAATTTTCCTGTTGTAAACTAGCAAGATCCTATACATTTCTCTAGCATTCGACAGAGGCAATGATATGTCTTTGGTTATTTAGGTATAAATTAATATAGAGTTAATCAATAAAAGATGGCAAAAACACATATAATCCTACAATACCTAATGTGTGCAACGAAAAACAAAATTCTCACAGACGCTTTTACGCATTCAGAATATTATTGAAAGTTTAGTTGTGGTCACTTCTATATATAATACTTCTATTTTCAACACGTTTATATCAGTTGCTTGATCATTGAATGCTTTTGTACCAGTAGCTAGAATGCTGAATATGTTTAGTCTTATCTCTTTCACTTCTGGTGCTCTTATATCTATTTATATCTGAATTCTCTTTCCTTTAAAATAAACAAACGATATATGCCTCTATCAAGAGGATATACCCGATAATGTGATGATAAATTTGGATGGGAAACTGTGTAAAGAACATATCCCTTAAGATAGTGTACATTACAGTAGGTAAGTATTGACTAAAAACTCTTTTTGTAAGCGTTAATACTCTTCAAGAATATTTGTACAGATAACCCAAACAAACATGCATACTTCTCGCGCTTCGCAAGAACTTACAAAATAGCCTCAATCATTAGATGTGTAATGTAATTGAGAATTCATGATGGAATGATGATAGACGTGGTTATGGATGTGCAAAAAATGCATCCTATTATAATTAATATTCATGTGATAGTCTACACTATCAATACGTTCAACAACTGCTGATTTCTGTCTATAAATGAATTTGATCATGTACTTAGTATTCTGACATTCAGTTTTGTATGTTTATGTCGATGAGCTCTGAAGTTAAGTAGAAACGAGGAAGATTAATTTTAAATGGCTATATCATATTTCTGAAATTAATTTATCCGTACAGACTCACTCAAAACTTTATCGTAACAGCGAATAAGGTGTAAATTCAAGATTCTTCTATCCTTATGAGAAATCTTCACACGAGACTCTTTAGAATTTTTCTTTCTCAATAAAACGTTGTCCTCAATTGACTTTCTGATTTTTTTTAATGCAGAACTGAGTCGTTGGAAATTGTCAATTGGCAACGTTCTCTGAAACTATTCTCTAAGTTTATATATTACGTCTAAATAGTTATGAAGCGGACAAAATCCAAAATTTCCATTGAAGAAATCGATCACCAAATAATGTACATTAATATTCTTGCGTCATGAAAATTCATAAAAATTATTTGGTCTCAGTTATGGTTTTTTAATAAACTATTACCATCCATGAATAGTTGAGTTTTAGGAAGGTGGCAGTTCGTTTTATTCCTTGTAAAGAATAGCTGAAAAAGACAGAGTGGAAAAATGTCGAAAATAAGAATATGAGATGATGATGAACATCTAAGATTGAAGGTGAATGGGAAAAAGATTTGTGCTTGAATATCCTCTTGTATTTAACATTTTTTCCATAAACTTTATATTCATCAAAATGCTCGATGCGCAACATAGTTTTATCTTTTCAAACTATGGTAGCTATTTCCTGTAAAAAACCGCATTTTTCCACCAGAGATCAGTGGTCTCTAGTACTAACACTTTCATCTTGATATCTTTATCTTTCTTTTTTTTTCTTTCTCCCACTCTCTTCTGTTTTTTTATTCTCGTCTTTGTTTGTTTCTGTAAGATTCTTCACATACATGTTGTTACTCTATGTTTAAATATTATATCTCTCTCTGTCCTTCTCTCTACGTTATCGTGTAAGCACCCCACAGTCTAAGAATCAAGGACATAATAAAGAAAAGAGAAAAATCGAAAGGAAAGAAACTTTTTTGCTATACATGTGCGCTCGACTTGTTGTTTTTTTTGTCTACATACGTTCGAACATCACGCATTCATTTTTGTAACTATACTCTTATAAAAATATAAATAGTAATAAATGTGGAAACTTTTTGCATGCTGATTCCGAATACGATGCTTTTTTTCATGGAAGTCAAATTCTGGTAATGCAGATCGTGAAATTATGATTCTATATTTCTGATATTTGCTGACAAATATAGGAAAAATGGGCTTTCTCAAGCGTAGTAAAATATTTTTTAAACGGATACATACTTTTTTCTCCATCATATGACCAATAAAATGACATAAAATTGTTGGATAAAGGATGATTCTAGGGAGAGTTGATACACTTGTGAGCATGGTCAACCAGTTTTTTGAAGGGGGATGTTATCTTTGACTCAACAATTATCTAAGAATATTATATACGAACAGTTTGAAATGGATATCATTAGATGCAGCTTTTCATGCTGCGTCGAAAGAGTATATTTTCAAATTTTTTACACAATAATATTGATGAAATAGAGCTGATTTTATTAAAAAATTCACTTTTTTTTCCATATAAAATTTGCAAATTTTTGAAAGTTTTTCATGAATTTTATATCGGAAAAAGAACTTAAAAACAGTTTAAAATAGGCTATTCTGTAGAGCTCATCAAGCTCTATTAAACCATGTAAAAATATCGAAAAAAAAAATTTTACTCGATTTTGGAATTTTCGGCACTTTATATGTATTTTTGTCTTCGCAACCAAAACAGACTCACTACCAGTAAAAAACATGCAAAAATCGTACCGCGACAATAGTGGAACTAGGATTTTTCCGAGTGATCATATTGTTTAGGCTTTAGGAAATAAACAGTTTTGCAGTCGTTTTCAAGAACTATTCAATGAGCAAGAGCAGAATTTTGATATCTTCAATTTTTATGTTGAAGTATTTGCTGAAAGATAATGGCACATGAAAAATGTGGTACCCATATTAATAGTGCTTAATCGTATGTCAGGTGAGAGTATCGCTAAGTCAATTAATCAATTGATGATTCTTACATAGAATTAAAACTTTGTCAATAAGCTATCCATTACTCAGTTTTGAAATTATTCTTTCTTATCAATTTACTATAAAACTAAATCGACTCCGATAAGGCTGATTATTGGAATAATAATCAAAAACGAGTTACTTTGTTCATAGTTTTTTTCTTTGAAATTTGGACTAAAATCTCATGAAGATAGTATGAAAATGTTAGTTTCAGCATGTTCTCTCACTTTGTGTATGATTCAATAGGATTAGTAGGATACATGTTAATGGGTCAATTTCGTTTCTTATGCGCCCCCGCCCTTTATCTGACGAGCTCCTTAAGCAAGAACGGAATGCGTTATAAGTAGCTTGGAATATATCTTCTTTCTAATATCACCCTCATCCATTGTCAATGTCTATTTCATTATATGATTAACTTTCATTGCTCTATCATACCTTCCAATCATGAACAGAATAAAGAAACACATGCTAACTTTTATGTCGTCTTAAATGCTTTTTCATTCATTGACTACGTTACTATATACATATATGAACATCGATAATCAAGAAATTAAAAACAATTATATATCCAAAAAACACATTTATTAATCAAAGAATGTTCATGCACAATCATTATTATTTTCCTAACGTAAAAAAGTCAAGAAATTTGTTATAAACAAAAAGAAACAAAATTTCTTCTTTATTAACACTTTCTCAAAATGAATCCATAATTTAAAAATGCCATCATGAAAAAACAAGCATCTATCGAAAACGTTTTTTCTTCAAATAGAAAAGAAAACGTCGTCACCATACCAAAACCTACAACACTTAAACAATTCTTTTCAAACACTGTCTGAATTAAAATGAACCATATATCTAAGAAAAAAAATTATTTGCGCAAATAGCATTCTCATATTATTTCGATAATAGCAAACAATTTCAGTTTCAACTGAATTTTGATCTCATCTGCCACGTGTATTTTCTTTCTCATGATTTTTCTAACTATAATTTTGACGTGTATGGCTACATTCTTCATCGGCTTACAATTAATAGATAGCATACGTATCGCTTTGCTAAGAAAACAACACAGAACAGAGAAGTAGTATGAAGATTTAAAAAGTAAGACATATTACTCATATAGTATAAAAAAAGAACTAATTTCACCTGTGACATGTGCGTATAACTAAATTATAGCTCAGAATGGACGAAGAGATATACCCGAAATCTGACAATCGAAAATTCAAGAAAACCAAGGAAATCAAGAGATATTACTAATTTAGGCTAATACTATTTGAGAAATGTCATGGAAATCAAGGAATTCAATGAAATCAGGAGATATAACTAAAATAGATTGATGCTACTAGGCAGTTTTTCAGAAACTAAGGGATCAAAAAAATGAACGAACCGAAGGTATGTGGGTACTTGGACATTTTGTAGATTGTGTAGAGCATTGCGTGTGTCTTTTCGAACTGCAGTGGCCATTTTAGGTTTTGAGAATTTCTCTATATCCATGAAATTCATGGTGGTCAAGACAGAAAGTTTAATCGTGAACATGTGTGCAACACTTAGAGATGTTTTTTGGTGGTGACTTTTGTAGGAGCGTTTATACTCATAGTTTATTGATTTCCTGTCGTTCAGGTATTGTGAAGTTGTGCAGGAATATGATCCGGAACATCTTCAAATGGAACATTATTTCTCTATATACAATCACTTCAAGTGTTGATAAAGTTTGTTGGCTTAATGTATTACTATTATCTTCGCAACAACCTTAGATCTTCTAAGACAGTCGTTGCCTTGTTACCTCCAATGTTATACGATCCATTATGGTAATCTTTGTCTTACTCTTACGATCAGATTGTGTGTCATACACATCTGGTTTACGCCATCATTCTCACTTTGCCACTTTTGGTCATCGCGATTTCGTCTTCATACTCTTTGTTATGGTCATTTGATCCTTGTTATCACCCTTATTTCTCATCTTCAGCCACCCATCTCTCCGATTCAATCTAATTCCTTAGCATGTCTTGAACTTTTACGTTCCCTTAAACTTCTTGATTTCTTTCATTTGTTTGCTTTTCTTAAATTTCCTTGATTCCCACAGCATTTCTAGGTTGTATTAGTCTTAGTCATTAGTATGTCTTGAGTTCCTTAAATTTCTTAATTTTCCTTGAATTGCCAATTTGTGGATACCACGCACTGCTGCGTCTCAACATCTTCGAGCATCTCCTAACAATTTTTTTTAATTTTTAGCATAGGATTTAGGCAAGAGATGCTATATCGTCAAGCACATCTTCCCGGGAGATGCGGTATCTCTAGGCATATTTCTCTAGCGACGATAAGGGAGGAAACACAACCACACATAATCATGTCCATAATGTAATCGTCTGTTAATAAATAGTTTGGCATCTCTCACATCACCCTAGACTTCATCAGCATCCCCGATCTGATAGATATGTGACTTGTCTTGTATGCGTAGTATCTATAGGATGAAACAGTTATAGCTATTATCTGACAGAATGTTCTTCATAGTATACATATATGAGAGGAAGAGACAATGATGGGCCGGAGTCCGTTTTTTGGATGTCGAAATAAATTTTGAAAGTATTAGATTGCACAAAAATATGCAATTTTAAGCCTGTTTTGTGTATATGTCGTCTTTTACATCGCTGCAGCTACAAGGATATTTTTTTGAAATTTATTGGGTTTCTTCAAAAAATTCCGGTGCACTTTGATATAAATCTCATACAATCTTTGAATGCATGTATATATACCTGTAATATGGGTGCGCTACAATATTGACACAACGAAATGTATATTCATACTATGGGCGCGCTAAATATTAATATAGTTAATAAATCCTAATAAATTCTATAGAAAAAAAACTGAAAAAAAATATCGGTAGCTCCTCGCATACTGAGCAGTTTCTACTCTTTCTTTTCTTTATTCTTCTACTATTCTTAAAACTTGATCTAAATAAAATGACATTACAAATTTATTATGGCATATTGCTCGTCGATTTAACTAAATTACTATTTGCCTTTTGTTTTCCGCTGTTACGAATTATTTTATAATTTTATCATAACTAATTTGTATTTAATCAAACTATTTATTTTTTTTCTGAAGTAGTTAAGTACTGAATTGTTAGATTTAGACATTATAAGGACTAATAAATGGTCGTAAAAAACCAAAGTAAAAGCTTCGTTAAACTGTAAACTTTCTTAGAACAGTTCGCTCGTTTCGCTTTTAGAATTAAGGAGGGTACTATCCTAACTGTTTTCGAGGCTTCAGCTTCATCTTTCGTCTATAGATAGATCTCACTAAGACTACGACAAGTCTAGAAGAATCCGTCCTGTTTGCTCATCAAAAAAGAAGGCAATATAAAAATATTATTCTATAGAAAAGCAAACACTGCTTCCTTCCTTTCATATATGTATGTTACTTTTAACCATAAAGCTTCAAAATAGTACATACGGGTTTGCATACGTATGTCTGTCCTTTTTCACCTGTTTTAATCGTCTTCTTTTATTGAATTTATTCCAGTTTATTTTAATAATAACATGTATTAAAATTAAAAATAGTGACATTTCACATCTCAGTGAGATACTTCATCACCTCTTAACAACAAATAAATGACATAACAGACACTAATATTAAAGTGAAACTAGAACACAATAATAGCAAACCGGAGTCTTTTTAGTCATTGAGAGTCATACAGAAAAGGAATAAGTTATAATCTAGCCGTCATTATCACCCTCTTGTTTTTTGTATTACTATCGATGACTGAAAAAAGAAGTCTGGTTTGCTCTTATTGTGCTGTGTTTTCAGTGATATATTAATACTTGTTTATTATCAATGTCTGATGAAGTATCTCATTGGGATGCGAAACGTTACTAATTATAATTTTCATATATGTTATTGTTAAAATATACTAAAAAAAAATTTATAATAGAAGACAATAAAAACATGCCAAGTATCGATTCAATTTTCTTATTGAGGCAAGAATATATCTGTTCTGTGCACACATTATTCTAATTAAGATTAAAGCGTCATCTAAATGTAGTTTAAGTTAGAATACTTGGCATTTAATCGAGTGATTAATGGCAGTGTGGCAAGACCACAGTGAAAAACAATAAAAATAGAATAATAAACCTTTTGATAGAGATTATTATTGTACTTTTATTTTTTACAGTGTAGGAAGGACTTGAATCTTGTGCGAAGCAATTATGTATTTAGATCTCTCTGCAAATATTTCTTTGTGACATTCTTTTCCCAAAACATGAAAGGTACTTGTCCGAGATTGAAGTGGAACGGAGGTAATCGTTCCTGCTAATTACGAATGTAAAACTTTTAGTCACTCAGAATCCTTTCTTCAGAACGATTTTATCGTGATATGGATGTCAATAATACAAATGATGACTGCATGACTAGAAATCGTCGAGTCATAGAAGTTGTCACCATGGGACAAGAACTGACAACTACGGACGCAGTTAACGATATTGGAGCAGACCTTAGACCTATTGCGGGATACGCCGAAGAGCCTTTGTTACCCCTTGCCGAGGCGTGTATTCCACTGGCCAGCATCATCTACAATCTATCGGTCTATGTTGAAAAGGCACTAAATGAAACTCCAGAAGAGCTCTCCGACGGACTGACGATCGATGAAAGTGCTTCAATTCGCCTCTACACAATTGAGTGGCAGAGACCGCATCGAAGTCTCTACTCGATGCTTAATTACACTTTGAAGACGTCCGATCGTAAAAATCTTCAACCTTATTTCAAGTATCTCAAACTGTTTTTGACCGCTCTGGCTAAGCTACCATGCATTCCACCACAGACCGTGTGGCGAGGAGTAACCAAGAATTTGAGCATGGATCTTCTACCCGGCAACATAGTAACATGGTGGGCATTTTCATCATGCACAACTACCATGACAGTGCTCAAGAACAACATGTATTTAGGCAATAAGGGCGCCCGAACACTATTCTCCATTGAAGCCATCAACGGCCGAACGATATGTGCTCATTCTCATTTCATCAACGAAGATGAAATTCTTCTTCTACCCGGCACTCAGATGGTCGTTCAATCGCAATTGAATCCGGCGCCTGAACTCTACATCATCCATTTGAAGCAGGTGGTTCCAAAGGAAGTGTTACTGGAGCCTCCTTTCGAAGGTATTTTAGATATTTTCAATTATTTATTGTAAATAGAAGTATTTCTATACTAAGGTGCACGTCTTTATCCAGAAGTAAAGTAAGTTTAATCTCATCTTTATTTTATTGTATTTTTGATGACGCCTTTCGTCACATTTCCAAGACGTCGCCTGTATCAAAAGAAGAGATTCATTATTTCAATCAGCTTACTAACGACTGTATTTATCGTGTCAGCCATTGTTGGATCTGTTTTGGGGACGAGATCCAACGGAAACACATCAGGTATACTTTTACATACACTTGAGAATTCAAAGTTGAGCGACAATTCATTTTTCAAGAGCTGATCATCCTAGTTCACATGTATTGAAAGCTATTAAATCTTCTAGATTTGCAAAGAATATACCATTTCTCTACTTCCTCTCCTAAAAGATTTCTTCTCGAATTAGTGCAGATTTGTAGAAAAATATCCATCGATCGTAAATCCTATTTTGACGAAAGAATGAAACATCGATTGAATGCTTCATTCAACTTCAAAAATGTCTGATTTTATAAATTTGAAAACACTGTCTTGCATAACATATCTTCAAATGTAGATATATTAGCCATGGATTTTGTTCCCGTCACCGTTGAACCATTTTAGTGATACAGTTCAAATTTGCTCCTTTCCTTTTATTTTTTCATCGCCGTTAATAATATTTAAACTTGATGAATTCAAGTATGGTTGGCTGGACAAAACGACAGACTTTATATGAATCGAGAAATCTGCTGAATTCTTCATGAGTAAAATAAATTTCCATATTTTATGCTTTGCGAAAAACTGTAAAGTAATAAATCCTTCATCAAAGCGTATATTATCCCAAATAAATTTTGAAACTGGTTCTGAACTTGCAGCGGATCATATAGTTATATTAGAACGTATCGGACAATGCTTATAAATGGATATAAGAGTTTGTTGTGTTGCATTGAAAAAATCAATGCAATGTATCTCTCAATATCGTCTTGTTTCAGCATATGTGTGTATGAATCCTTATCCTGATTCGGTTGTATCGCGCTATATGACCGGATCAAATCCAGTTGGTGTGATAACAGACCATTTCAGGAGCAACACAAAATTAGATCTAATAGTAGCCAATACGGGCGACAACACCGTGACCGTGTTACTTGGTAATGGCGATGGAACCTTTTATACTCAAGTGAACTATACGGTTGGTAATCAGCCATCTGCCGTGATATCAGGTGATTTCAACAATGATAACAAATTGGATCTGGCAGTGACCAACGCTGGTGACGACACTGTCAGCGTGTTGCTTGGCAATGGAGATGGAACCTTTCACACTCAAATGAAATATAGAGTTGGTCTCAGCCCATTTTCTATAACATCACATGATTTCAACAATGATAAGAAATTGGATCTGGTCACAGCCAACTTCAACGATAGCAATGTCAGCGTGCTGTTTGGAAATGGGGATGGAACCTTTCAGACTCAAATGAACTATGCAGTTGGTAGGACGCCATACTCTGTTACGTCTGCTGATTTCAACAATGATAACAATCTAGATCTGGCAGTGGTCAACGCCGACGACGACACTGTCAGTATATTGCTTGGCAATGGAGATGGAAGTTTTCTTGCTCAGATGAACTATGCAGTTGGTAGGGGTCCATATTCTGTGATATCAGGTGATTTCAACAATGATAACAAACTGGATCTGGCAGTGGCCAACGGCCGAAACGACACTGTGAGCGTATTGCGAGGCAATGGGAATGGAACCTTCCAGACTCAAGTGAAATATACAGTTGGTACCAGGCCATATTCTATAATATCAGGTGATTTCAACAATGATAAGAAACTAGATCTGGTCGTGGCCAACCTTGAGGTCAATACCGTCACTATGCTGCTTGGTAATGGAGATGCCACCTTTCCGAATCAACTCCAATATACGACTACTACTAGTCCCGCTTCCATAATATCTGGTGATTTCAATAATGATCAGAAACTAGATCTGGCAGTGGCTAACTTTAACTCCAACGATACATCTGTTTTTCTCAACAGATGCGAGTAATTAATCATCGAACTTCCATTTATTGACATGACAAATGTTTTTTTTATGATGCATTAGATATAAGCATAAAATTTAGTAGGGTACCATTTTTTTTATTCATTTTCAACTATGATGTATTACGAAAGTTTTGTGTTGAAGTGTGTACACATTCAATTTTCCTTTCAGTACTTTTTGTTCGACTATGTATCACGGTATCGCTCTCGTTTTACATATCTGTAAGTGACGTGGAATGCCACTAAAAAAAACTATGAGTATAATGATAAGGGCGTGTGAAAATAGCTACCATCATCCAGATTTCGCTGCCGTAATGTAGATCATCAGATGGCAATCAATTTCGATGATAAAAAATCACAAAATCCAATTATTTCTATCATATAACAGATATATGATGAGGATGACGATGAGTTTCATAGAAAAGGGTCAAAACACCATACAACGCGTTTCGACTATTGCTTTCATAGTCATTCAAAGGACATCTTAAAATCCTGGTTTTTTACATGGTTTAACATGAAACAGATGAGAATAAAACAAATTACAAAGATTTGGACCATTTGCGAAATTTTAAATTCATACAACTTTGGTAAACAAGTGTTCAGAGAATTTGATAAATCCTTTAAACTTTACTTAACTCTTCCTGTCACTACAGCAACTGTTGTACTTGCATTTAGCACATCAAACCGATTGAAAAATACGCTTCGAAATTTTATGACACAATCACGATTTAATCATTGTTTATTACCACATATGTATAAAGTAAAGCTTGATGAGATTGATTCATATCAAATAATATCAACGTTTATAGTTTCCAATGACAGAAGACAAGCTGTTTTTAGATTAATAGTTTAATTTGAAATAAATGATTATTTTGCTATGAAAGGGAATGGTCAAAAAAGCATTGATTTTTCCCCACACCAAAAGTGCTATAAAATGAAAATTCTTGTCATCAAGAATAGAGCAAACCAGCACAGTATTTTTCACAATATCAAAATAATTTAAATAATCAAAAACGACTTATTACCTAAACTTATTTTAGTCTATTTCAAGGTAATACGCAAAAGTTTTGTAGTGTAATTAACTAACTTATACTGAGCCTTACCTAATTTGAAAACGTTCCACCACCCCTACAATGGATAGAGAGAGAGAGAGATTCATTAAGAAAATAATCCCAAACAGCTCTAAAATGTTAGCAAACAATTGGTCATATGAGCAAAATGGTGCAAGTCCTATCATCCTCATCATTTTAGGCAAAAATGATATACTGATCATTTTCCTGCATTTATTCTGAAGACTCATTGAAAACTGAATTCATCTGATTTCTTTTCATTTGATTAGACCGTATAGAATAAATTAGCTAATGCTATGCATTGGAACTGAGTAACAATAAAAGCAACATTCCATTAAAAATGTTGAAAAAGAAAAAGTTTAATTTCTACACTTCATTCGATTGTAGAATTACGTTTAATAAAAAAAAACATGAAGAAGACTATATTAATTAAATAAGATACATCGTTCTGTCGAGATTTTCAAGCGCCATCTTTTGATGAAAATGTATTTCAGTCTAATAAAGAATAGAGACGAAATACTTAAAATACAAATAGCCTAATTTATTTTACATAATCTATTACGTTAGATGATGAATATAATTTTATGTATAATTCTATTGTATCATTTATTGTCTAATAAATATGTTTATCAGTGAACAAATGTATAGAATTTAATATCACGCATGTTTCTTTACTTGAAAACGCGCAAAAAAACTCATTTTTCGCTCACAGTCAGAAACTGTAATTATGAGCGCAACACGCGCATTTGCCGCTAATTTAATATTTTGATTTGTCAAAATTTTTTTTTTTTTTTACGGTGTTTATAATCGAAGGTAACAAATCTATAGTTACAACAAAAAACTAATTAAGTAACATCATCAACAAAGATGAAATTATTATTTCATTGGAACCTTCATTCATTTTTCGTATCAAAAAATTTAATTTCTTAAGTAGACATGTCTATTCCATTTTTTATTTGTTGATTAAATATTTAAAATGTTTCTACACTAATAAAAATGAAAGGTTAATGTTGAGTTTATTAAAGTTTGATATTATATAAACTACCACTTGATAGGTAAATTAGTGACCCCAATATCTCGTGAAGAATCGTTAACATAATCAACCTTATTAAATGGAATAGCAAGTTGAATATTTGGTAAACGTTTAATAAGTGTTGAAATAGCAATTTCTATTTCAGCACGTGCTAAATGATCGGCAACACATTGATGAATTCCATAACCAAAAGCAAGATGTGGATTTGGTTGACGATGAATATTAAATTTATGTGGATTTTTAAAAACATTTTCATCTTCATTAGCTGATGCATTTAATGCCCAAACACCTTCATTTTTTTTAATTGTTTCATTACCAATTTGAATATTTTTAATAGCAACACGACGTGTAGCAAATTGTGAACCTGTTAAATAACGAAAAATTTCTTCAATAGCATTTTTAATTAATGATGGATTTTGTTTAAGTTCATTTAATTGATTTTTATGTTGAAATAATGTTAACATTCCAAGTGTAATCATATTTGCTGTTGTAGCATTTCCAGCAACTAATAAAAGAAATGACATTGAAACAAGTTCATCATGTGTTAATTTTCCTTGTTTAACTTGTTCGTTTATAAGACGACTAATTATATCATTAGTTGGATTTTTTTCTTTTTTTTTAGCCTAAATAAATTAAATAAATAGTTTTTTCTTCTTTTTTATATTAAAATATTTTACTAATTGATCAAGATAATTCATAAGATCTTGACTAGCTGATGATGATTCAGCAGATGTTGCACTACCATTTGTACGAATAGCATTACATTTTTCTAAATATTCATGATCTTCATATGGAATTCCTAACATATCATAAATGATTAATGTTGGTACTGGAAGTGAATATGATGTATGTAAATCAATTGGTTGTTTTTCATTTTTCATTTTATCAATTAAATTATTTGCAATTTTTTCAATATTTGTTCGTAATTTTTCAACATTTTCTACTGAAAAATCTGATTCAATCATAGCTCGATGACGTGTATGTTCAGGTGGATCCATATCAACAAATGCTGGTTTGGTTGCAGTAGCTGCTGCTTTTCCACCTGGACCTCTTTCAGGAAAACCTGGATGAGTACGAACTTTACTGAATGATGAATCACTAAGAACTTTTTTAACATCTTCATGTCGTGTTACCAACCAAACTAAACTATTATCCCATATTTTAGCTTTTGATACTGGTTGAGTTTTACGTAAACGTGCATAATCATCTGGTGCACGAAGTGGTGATGAACGTTTCATTGGAAATGATGGAACTATTTATTTATAAATTAACAGGAAATTTTTAGATTTAAAAGAAAAATTACCATCTTTTGTTGTTGACAAATATCGAATTGTATTTAAAGATAAAACATTAGTTTGTTTTATTGATGGAATAAATCGATTCATTTTTATATATCTTTTATATATTATATATAAATTATTGAATAATAAATGGCAAACAAAATAAATTTGAGTACTTTATATCTAGGTCAAAGAAAAGAAGAAAAAAGAAATGATTGTAACTGTTTTACATACAAGTAAATAGTAATCAATAAAAATATTATTTTATTTTACTACAAACATACAAAAAATATGTTTTGTACAGGTAGAGGATGACATTGAGGGCGTTACGTATAAGATAAACTAATATTTGAAATATTTTATTGATATTTTAGTCTTTTTATAATAGAAATTTTAACTGAAAGTATTCAATAATATAATAAAAAGTTTAATAATAAATGTTGACAACGTTTTTGTGTACTCAAAAAGTGAGTACTAGGGGTGTTACTTTATCTTTACTTTATAAATAAAGATAAAGCAAATCTTTATCTTTATAAAATAAAGTAAAGATTTTCTTTATCTTTATTTTATAAATATAAAGATTAACTTTATCTTTATTTTTTAAATACCAAGATTTTCTTTATCTTTATTCTTTATTATAAAGAAAATAAAAATAAAGTAACACCCTTAGTGAGTACACTCTAGAATCGGTCAGTGTGTCCGCCCGTCCGGTCGTTTACACGATAACTCTTCACAATTACATTCGATTGAGCTGAAATTTTTTGCACACAATTGTCTCATCAATATCTCGGTCGAGTTCGAAGATGAGAAGGATCCAACAAGAAATGGCTGAGTTATCGAAAAAATTGTTATTATTAACCGGACCATCCCTGAGGGAGGGTACATGGATTTTTTTCAAAAAAAAATTTTTTCTCAGAACTATTTAAAATATATATGAATCGACTCAGTTTTTAACGCTGATTCCGAATATGATATTAGTTTTGAATGAAAACGTAGTTTTTTAAGTGAAAATTGCCTAAACAGGGTCCAAAAATGCACAAAATCTGTATCTTGAGGCCAGTGTACGTAAGTATGTCTCAGGTGACTAGTGGTTTTGGGGTGTTCTAGAAGCATGGTTTTGTCGCTACTAATAAGAGCTATCAAATGGAAAAAATCCGAACTCGATAGTTATTAATAGTGGTGGATTATTATGAAAATACTGATGCCTCTGTGTATCACATATCTCTAATCGATCGATGAGGTTACCTATGACCATAATCTCTTGAGATACAATCCCAAATCCATTCTGAAATAATTCCTCCTACTCAGCTTTCTAAGCTGATCACGAATCTGAACCCGTTTTCTGTGATTTCTAAAGATATTCAATCACCTTGAGAGCTGAGTCAATGATTACTTTATAGGATCGCGTATAGCGTCGTCCATGCTAACTTGACTCTCCAGTTTTTTTTA
>JAJEKB010009458.1:0-16823 GCA_022393335.1 Macrotrachela quadricornifera | reverse complement strand
AGTTAGCTTGCTCTATCGATTGGTGAAGAGATTTGGGTGTTCGTAGAATCAACTCACTGAGCTCTATCTACTGGTATTATCAGCTTCCAATTTGGGGGTGTTCGCGTACTTTACATATTCACTCGAATGTAGTGAATTTATAGATTAAACCGTTTTCTATCCAATTGACACTTTTTCAGCTCAAAGAGATAAACCGTTTACGAGAAAAAGTTAAAATGCCTAGGATACACTTAAGATGGTTAATTTTTATTCTATGGGAAGATCGACATATTGCCGTTCTCGTAAAAGTTTTCTATTAGAGTCGTATACGATCCGCATTTGTTATATACCATTCGATAAAGAATTTTAAGAGCTATAAAATAGTATGTAATATATAAAAATATAAGAAGCGTGAGTTATCTATATGGCAATATAATTATGCGGAAAGTGGTTCCAATGTTGTCAACGGTGTCATTGACCCACAATTAGGGGCTTATCTTCCGATCACAGATATGCTACTTCCAGGTTTTCTGCATCGGAGAACTCGAATCTGTACTCCATTTGCCTCGGAACCCCACTAGTTTAGTAGTAACCAATAAAAATCGAGTTATGAGAAAAATTGTTGTCTTAGGTAAATGAAGGCGGAGAGTTCAAATATGAATTGTATTCGATCCAAAATCCTTTCCGATAAGCAACAGTCAACAGAAATCGTGCTCATAAAAAATATTTCTTTTGATAATTTTGGTATCCAGACATTCTAGAATGAATCATCTGTCTCATGCACTTTTTGTGGTACACATGACTTTCGTATAAAATCCGAAGTTTCCGCATTTATTTTAAACAAAGAACCACTTTTTCACAAAAAAAGTTCTTTTATAAGCGTTGACCAAAGGGTAATCGAGGACGAGGAATTTAAAACTGAAGTCAGTTTTCTAAAAATTTTTTGAAGGGCAATTTCTTAAATAAGCGACAAATTTTTAACAAAAAACATTTGTTTTTATGAAGTTTGATCAAAGGAAGGTGAGATCGAGGAGCTTGCATCTGACTTCGGTTTTTTTAATTTTATAAGTGAATCGCTTGACAGTAGTTTAGAAACACGATTTCTACGAGAAAGAGAAGAGCGAGTCTTTAGAGGAACGTTACTTGTTATTTTAAGAATTTATTTTATCGTGTAAAAATAAAGATTTCAGCTTAAGAAATAATAACATTTTTCAGACACATTTTGTTACTCATACTAAAAATTGTTTTAAACAAGATGTTTGTTCAATTCATGTCCATAAATACAGCATGATTATGTTATTTTTAATAGTTTTGTACAGTTTGCTGTATTTAAGTAGAACATTGGAAGTTTCTTATTTTAACACAGTACGATAGAGCATCGACTACTCTATCGAACCATATAATTTGCATTCTATTTTCTCTGGTGCTACACCAAAAAACTGATAGATCTCAAACGAGTATGAAAAAAAACTTTTGCAGATAGTTCACGTTATTTTTAATAGTTTTATTCTACGTATATATATGAACAAAAAGACAGTACAATTATAGACGATGTTCGATATGACAGCCACGAGCATTATATATCTTCAAAATTCTTTTCGACCAAGAAGCTAATACTTTATCAATATAGGTTTGATTCATTTTTCTCCATTCAGTCAAAAGCTTTTTTTTTAAGTTCATCAAGAGATTCAGTATATGTTCTACTTAATCGTTGTTTTAAATATCCCCATATAGCATAATCCATTGGCGCAGCATCAGGACTAGCCGGCATTCATTCTTCTGGTTTGATAGAATTAATTTCATATTCATTTAAATATTGAATTGTTTCTTTGCAAGTATGACTTGGTGTTGAATCTTGATGAAAATACCGTTTTCTTTTTTGTTTTGTTGAAAACAAACGTGGTACATCTCGAGTTAAAAATGGTTTCAAAACCTTGTTAATATAATAATTCGAATTAACTTTTGTACCAGGTGCAACAAAACGAAGTGTTGTTTTACCTTGAATTGATACACCTCCCCATACCATAAAACCTTTTGGTCGAGAAGTATTTTGTTGAATAATCATTCGATTGTAGTCAGGATCAGTTTTTTTTATATAACATACTTTTCGTTTACCACTACTTGCATTTAAATGAAACCAAGCTTCATCTGTTGTAATAAACCTTTTGTATCGTTGAAGTGCTAATCGACAATAAAGTTGACGTGATCGTTCTCGACGTTTCATAATATCTGATGAACTTAATTTGTGAACTTTCCTTTTTTTTCGAAGAATAAATCCTGAATTTTTGATAATGTTTGAAACAGTAGATTGGCTAATACGAAGAGATTTAGCAATAGTACGTTGGGTTGGTAGATCTTCAACGTCAATTTTCTTGATGACTTTGTTAACAATAGATGTTGTTTGTGATGGCTTTTTTCGATAAATCTTAGTTTTCGATTCAGAATTTCTTTGACGACCGATCTTTCGCTTGACATTTGACACAGTAGGTTGAGATACATGTATTCCATCGACTTTCAAAATGTTCACAATTCGAGGCTGGGGTATCCTCGGTATAAAAGTTGCAGAATACGTCCTTTGACAATATCAGAAATTTTATTACGTGGCATTTGTTTGAAATGAATTTTAATGAATTGAACGAAAAAGGAAGGCTATAATCGTCATTCAACAAGAAAGAAAAAAACCGTTCAAAATACCATGTGCACGTGTTATTGCGAACGATATTAAGCATAACACGAGCAGTCTGTATATGAAAAAAAAACTATTAAAAATAACGTGAACTATCTGCAAATTTTTTTTTCACACTCGTTTGAGATCTATCAATTTTTTGGTGTATAACCAGAGAAAATAGAATGCAAATTATATGATTTGATAAAGTAGCCCATGCTCTATCCTACTGTGTTAAAATGAGAAACTTTTAATGTTCTACTTAAATACAGCAAACTGTACAAAATTATTAAAAATAACATAATCATATTGTATAAAAAAGTTTATGTAGTATGACACGTTTTTTAGCTAATCAAAAATTGTATTAAACTAACCTTAAAGGTTGCATCCATATGCCAATGATCCGAATTCCACAATCAATTCAAATCTGTACTCAAGGACAAAATAATAATTCTTTTATCATATTTTTCATTATCATAAATCAAAAATCTATCACCGGCATTAGTTAACTTTAATTCTTCAGGAATAATAATATTTTCAAATGACAATGATGTTCGTGATGGTATGTTATTTTTCTTTCGTTTCCGTTGATCTGCGCGTTGTGTTGTCTTATAATTTTGTACGGCTGATGCATCACCTGGATGGACATCTAATAATGCCTCATGAATTATTTTTCTTGGTGATTCATTTGATGTTTTAGCGCATTTATCAATGGTTGATTTGAATTGTTAGGCAGTAATTCATCTGAATTCGGTGTATGATTATGATCGATCAAATGAATATATTGTTCATTATTAGAAGTTATCCGACCAGCACAGTTATTACGAACACATCGCCAAGTGCTCTGACTTTTATTAGCTCTTCGATAGCGGAATCCATCAACTAAAAGTTGATCTTTACGTCGTGATGATTGTATAATTGACATACTTGAGGAGAAATATATGAAGAATGACTGTGCACATTTCCTTTGTTCATACATATATATATGTTGTTCGTCCTGTTATTAACTAATAAAATATCACAAATTCTTTTTAATTCTTTAGAAAAGAGTCGCTGGTGTACGGAATGAGGAAAATCACTAATAACTTGTATGCATCGTTATGTAGTATATTATCGAATTGTAGTGAATAATGTACAAATAGTTTACAAATCATTTTGGCCAAAAAAATACATATAAAAGGCTCAACTGTCGCGTCACCAACAGAATCAGTAAAATGATCGTAACTATAAAAAGAACATCTACGGATAGTTATTCTTTTATGTTTCATTTAGTCTCATCGAACTCTACATATGGACAAAATATCAATGAAAACGGCGCGAATCAGTTAGCAACCTTCTCTCAAAAGCAAAATATAATGATAGCTTCTAGCAACTTGAACGCCCCAATGGAAACAGTGAAATTCTGCAGAAGGATGATCTATTTCAGCCGAAAAATTAGTTCGCCATTAGGTTATAATGCTCGGACAGATAAAGGCACATGTTCGTAACTCGTAGAACATTTTCCGATTGTTAAAACTTAGTTTCAAACAACAGTAATCACGTTCCAAAAATGGACAAATCAAAGAAAGTCATTGAATTCAACGTTCACATGCAAACCAGACATGCATATATACTCTGGAAGTGTCATGAAATTCAAGAAAATCAAGGAATTTAGTTTATATATATATATATATATCTTGAGGTGATAATATATGGATGGCGCACGCGAAAATGAGGACAAATTGAATAGTTACATCCATACTTTCAACAAGGCCTCAGTTTTACTCATCTCTAATCGATGGATATTGGGGGAGCATGTAGATCAAGTCCGTTTTGTTCAATAAGTTCTTTGCCAAAACCAGTGATTGTAATCCATGCTGCATACTTGAAAGTGCAGAATGGGCGAAGTCGATCAGGTATATTACTTACACGCAGACGCGCACTTTTTTCGCCCTTTTTGAATACGCATAATGTACGTTGAGTCATATTCAGTACATAAATTAGTTCTACTGGACCGGTACAGCCAGTAACAGTCTCATGATCACTATGACCACCATGATTTCGGGCGCATGCACGTACAAAAAGTTTGGCATCGAGTATAGTATTTGTTTTTTCGTAGCGCCTGATTTTCTCAATATCTATCGATCCATCACAGAGACTTGAGAAAAGGTTACATCCCGAACACCAATCAAGAGGATTGAAGAGTAACGAATAGACTTGGATGCCCGCTGTTGGTCCATACTCAATAGTCGAACATATGGAAGCCCAACCCATGTTTGATTCCGAACCCACTGTCAACCCAGCGTCTTTGATCTGTAGTTTCTCAGAAGATGAAGAAGTAAGATCCCATTTCCAGTGTATATTGGCATCGTCATTTATCAGTAATGGAGTAACAGCTGGTTTCGGCAGCACATCGATCACCTGAACATGGAGACTAATATCGTCCGGCATGCCAGTCGATGAGAGAGAAACTATATCACCGTCCTCATCCAGCAAATGAAATGGTTGATTAGGAGGAATATTACATACGTCGCGGATGGTGGCTTTCAGCTCTTCTTGAGATGTGCCTGCATAGTACTTAATGCACCACTGATCTGCACCTCGATACAGACGAAGTGATTTCTTAACTCCGGCCATTATTTTTGTTTTATACCAAACAGGAAAAAAATAAATGCATCTCAATAACGCGTTTCTTTCTGTTTACTTGTTCCACTTCTTGCGCGTTTTTTTTCTATGAGCCTGCTTTGATTCATCGGCGTCACAA
Source organism: Macrotrachela quadricornifera (assembly GCA_022393335.1). Taxonomy (NCBI): domain Eukaryota; kingdom Metazoa; phylum Rotifera; class Eurotatoria; order Philodinida; family Philodinidae; genus Macrotrachela; species Macrotrachela quadricornifera. Next base: position 11,436 of record JAJEKB010009458.1, on the reverse strand, counting down.
AAGAATTACCAACGTGTTTTTTTCTTCTCGATTTACACGAAGTGTACAAAGAGAAGTATAAAAAAACATGCGTTTTCATTTTGGTTTCTTTGCCAATTTTTGTATAGTAAAATATTTGCCACTTTTAAAAATCATATCTTACGAGGAAACACTAGTTTTTTTTGTCAATATTTTTCTACCATATCAAGTGTTATTGGGCCCTTTCACATAAAGCATTTCGATTTGTGGAAAAAATCAACAAAAGTATGTACTTATTTCAAAACGACATCATCGCTAATATCATGAATACAGCTGTTCTACATTTTTGAGGGCTAGCACAGGTACCGATTAGAACTGATGTCTGCTAACGGATCAACCGGTCTGAAATCTACTAAAAACTAACGAAAATCTTCGGTTCTTTGCCGCTGGATTACGGCTGAGCAACACATGGAATTGTCTTACGTATTTTAGCAGCTCACTTCAGCTGGAACTGTCATGATTTTCTTGATTTTCTAAAGGTGAATTTCGATAGGACAATACTTAGAATTTTCGAATGAATTCCGACAATTCCTGAGCACTGGAATGTGCTTGGCTCCTACACCTTTCGTTGACCAGAGCACAGCGAGCTCAACATATACTATGTAGAAAATTTTAGCACAAGATCAGATTAAATCCGATTATTTTTTAATCAAAAATCGATTAAAATGAGACGATTTCTCTGATTTTTCGGTTTGACTTGGTGCGAAGACTTATTAATTACCTTCTTTTTCAAATTGTTACGTCATATCAGTATGTTTTAGACGATATAGACCGAAAATTAGATGATGATAATTTGATAAGTTGAGAGAAAAAAATTTGAAGTTGATTTTTATGAAAATATAAAACTGAATGAGTAACGCAATGTTTTGGTAGAACTTGTTCTTTTTCATTGGGACATTGATATTTACATTCACAATATTGTTCACAATTTTCTATTGCTGATGGTTGATCAACACATCAATTCCATATGAGATTGTTTTGAATATTATCTTGAAAAAGATTGTCGTTTTTGACACATTGTTTAATTATTTCACAATTAGATATAAATATTATTGATATCGACATTTTTAAATCAGTTGGAGATTTTTGAAAAACATTAATGAAATTATTAACAACAAAATGATTCGATTGATGTTTAATTCTCATACGTACAATTAAGAAACTGTTCACTTTAAGGAAATATTTATATAGCCATTGAAATAATTTAGTGAACAGTGATGAAGAATCAAACAAAAATGTTCAACATCATCGAATTTGATTAATTAACAACCATTTTTTGAGACATACCAAGCAACAAATGATGCTAAGGCAAGATTGGAAGCATAATTGAGAGCGAGAATATGGCCTATTCATGCAGGGTCTCTTGAAGAGAGTTTAAATCAATCGAACGAAAACTGATACAGTTAATAAAAAAACAAAAAAATGATTTACTTAGTCTAATCCATTGGCTACGAATAATAATCAGTATTACCAAAAAGAAAATATAAAATTACAATTTACATATAATTGCTGATACATAGTATCATATGACTTGTTCATTTTTCTTCTTTTCATTTTAAGTAATCAAAAAGATCGATTGAAAGATACTGTCAATGATGTTTTGATGTTTGTTGTAATTCTATATGAGATGAATAAGTGATTTAATAACAATACTTGTTGTTTTGGCTTCATACAATATTGTTTCTTTAATAATGTTGTTTTATAAAATTATTTCATGGCTTTCGACAATGATTTGGATGAACGAATGAGTACAGGTGTTGATAGAAGACATGCAAAAAAGTTCTGTTCATGGTTCGAATGTGCTCAGCTTTTGGTCGCTCTTTCCGTACCTGTGGCTATTGGTATATATACTGTTATTCAGTATAACAATGATCAAGCTATTGCGAAGGAAAATCGCCGTCAAGATCTTGACATTGCAAATCTAACACGTCTGAATGATTTGGAAATTGCTGCTAATAATCGTGAAAAGGATTTGCAGATCGCATCTGATATACGAGATAAAGATTTATTGATAGCGGATGATCAACAGAAAGAGAATATTTTAGTCGAATATCGAAATTTTTTGGCTAATCTGTTGAAGACCGATAATGTATTATCGAATCCAAGTGAGTCAATTCGATATATTATTCGTTTTAAAACTCGTACTGCACTTACTCAACTGGATTCAGATCGTAAACGTATGCTTATTGAAATACTTTACGAATCTGAGTTGATCATTCGTCAAAAATCTCAATCAGCCTTTTTGTCTCTTGCGTTAGTCGACCTCACTGGAATGAATTTTACTTCAGCAAGGAGACGAAGCTATACATGTCTCGAATTCGAGAGAGTCATACTTAATAATGCTTCATTTCGACATCTGACGTTTCATACTCCTATTTTCACTTTTCCAGAATTGAACAATGCTGATTTTTCCTATTCCAATAGTCCCGAAATAGAGACAAACTGTGCTCCAAAAACTGTTATAGGAACTACTTTTCTTGGTGCGCAAATGCGGCGAGCGACATTTACGAAAGCCTTTTATGCTAATACCAAATTTGGCTCTGGTACCATCATCGATGAAGGAAATTTTGATGGTTTTGAATGTAAATCATGTGATTTTCGTGGAACAAGTTTAGTTCGAGCTAACTTCACTGAAGCATTATTTTACGGTCAAAAATCTTTCTTTTCATATGCACATATGGCTGATGCTTATCTTTATATGACTCGTTTTAAGGATAATGTTGATTTGTCTCAAGTGAACATGACAAGAGCGAATGCGACTCGAGCCGAATTTAACGAATGTTTATTCATTCGAGCTATTCTTATTAACTGCTCATTTAATAAAGCAATTATAGTGCAATCAAACATGAGCAATGCCAATTTGACCAATTTGGATTTAACTGATGCTAATTTGACAAAGGTTGAATTTACTTTCGCAATTATGCGTCATGTAAATATGAATGGTGTCTTTTCATATAAATCTAATTTTCAATGGGCTGACTTACGTGATAGTCATTTAAATAATGGTTGGTTTATCGAGAACGATTTCACTAATGCTAATATTACAGATAAGCAATTTGCAAATGTAAAATCTCTACGTGGATCAATTCTTCCAAATGGAACTGTCGTATCTATGAATGACTGAAAGTTAGAGCCTAAGAGCACTTACACGATAAACTTTTCTTATCTATTCACTTTCGATTATACTTTAACACTTCGTTTGTGTCGTGGGATCCGAGCGGACTCATTCTACAGTTATTGATGTGGTGTTCCCTCTAGATTTGATATTTCGGGGTACTTCTTTAGTGTAATCTCTACTCTGAAAAAAAAAGAGTTTACCAGAACTATTTCTGGTTCCGAAAAAGCTGCAGAACTAAAAATAGTTTGGCAGAGCAGCTAAAAAACCAAAAATGGTTTCGTGGAATAATGTTGAACTACGAATGGCTCTGTTTATCGACACTAAACCAGAAAAGGTTCTGACTCATAATGCTAAACTGTGCAAAGTTTTTTGTAGGACTGTGCTGAACTCAACGGGTTGTGCTCAATAGCTATAGAACTTTCAGGAGTTCTGTCTCGTAATGCTGAACCATGAAAAGTTGTCTATCCAATGATATGGAACCAAAAAAGTTCTGTGGTCAGCTACGGAACTTTAAATGGTTCTGTCTAATGAATCTTTGATCGAAAGAGTTCTGTCTTTTGAATAGAGAACTTTCATAGATTCTACGTTTCAATACTGAACTATAAAACGTAATTCAGCCAATTATATGAAATCAAAAAGGTTCTGTCGAACAATACGGAACCTTGAGGGTTCTGCTTACTAACTCTTGAACCACAATAGATTATTTCGTCAACTATACTAAACCGAAAACATTCTGTGTGATAAATGTCGAACTTCCAAAGATTCTGCGTTTTAATGCTTGACCATGCGAAGTTTTCTATTTAATTAGACGAAAGCAAAAAAGTTCTGCGAAAAAATACCGAATCTTGGATGATTCTGCTAGCTAAATTCTGAACCCTAGGAAGTTATCTATTCCATTACATCGAGCAAAAAAAGTTCTGTCCTAGAATACTGAACCATAAGAAGTAATTTCTCTCGTTATTTAATGCTGAACTAGAGCAGATAGTTTGTTCGATTGTGTTTAACCAAAAAGGATTTGTAAGAGATACTGAGAAGTTCTGCAGAGCATGAAGTTCTTTGTATACAAAAAACGTCATGCTCTGCAAAACTTCTCAGTAACTCTTACAAAACGAGGAGCGCCATAGGATTTTAAAGAGAAAAAAGGTCTACATATCACTTATTGTGAAAGATTTATTCATACGGCTCGCCATCAAATCATTTTTTCAAATATGCTTCAGAATATATTTGACAGAGCTTTTTTCTCATTGTTTTTTTTTCTTTATTCTTGCTATGTGTTACTATATTGATCACATAATAGTCATTGACAACAAAGAACAGCATCTGTTGTTATTTATTTGGAATAAGAGGAAATAATTTGTTTCTACTGACTGAACTTATTAAACTTGTTTATCTATTTTTTGTTTTAGAATCAGATTGAAGTAGATAAACATTTCACCTTAAATATTTATTTACTGATCATAATTCACTTAAATAGTATACAGGTATATGAGTTCGAACATTTATGTTTATTATTTTTATTTATTTTAGAATAAAATTCAAACAGATCATCATTTCATCGAAAATGCAATTGATAATAATCTACTTAGAAATTATTCAGGTATATAGTTTTATCGTTTATACTTATTATTTAAAATTTTTATCTTGAATTTCATCATCTTTCTGTCAATACTATGTCATGATTGATGAAGTAGAGCAATACATGTTGTGTTTTATTCACAACAGGGAATTATATATTTTTCCTTGATGTTCTTTCCATTGCATTCTATTGAAATAGGTGCCTCCTTCGTTATAGAATTCATTGATAGTGTATAACTAGTACGCCATATATTTAAAATCGTATTGACTCCATATTAATGGTGAGCTACATCCTTTAAATTAAAAAGTTTGGATCTTTACTTACGTTCACATTAATGGTGAGTTATACGTTAGAAAAGATAATACTTAAGAGGGAAGGATTCCAACTGTTCAGTCGCTTATGAACTGAGACTGTGTGCATTATGTGGACCTAAATAGGTTATAAATACTCTCAAAACAGCTCGGGCTGCTAACTTAATGCTACGGAGATATTATACTTTTACGGTATTCGTTAAAAATGAATGCTGTGATCCCGCTGAGGGACACCAAAAACAACTCATTTTCAAATTTCGGCCTGAAACTCTAGATAGAGACAGATATTAATAAGAATAATTGATTGTGAATATTTTGAGATTTCTTTCATTTGCTTCTATTCTAAAACAAGAACATTAAATCTGCCAGATCATATAGACAAAGCATTCATAACTGTATCCTACGATAGGAACGATCAAAAAATCTGAAACATTCACAGTAAACTATTCTTGTTAAGGTTAGTCTCTATGCAAATTCTGAAGCCGAACATAGCCATAAGCAAGCAGCCCGAACTGTTTTCAGAGTATTCATAACTCATTTAGGTCCACATAATGCACACAGTCTCGGTGCATAAGCAATTGAACAGTTGGGAACCTTCCTTCGTTGGCTTTTTTTATATAGATTCATATTCAGATCAAGTGAACAGTAAGTAACACATTTGAAAAGAAAAATGAATATTTTCTTTATATATTACGCTGCATGTTGAGATCATATTACTGGTGAGTTATACATTTCAAACTGAGAAATATATGATTTCATTTTTTCATTTAGATTCCTACTGGGATCATATCAATAATAAGTGATATATTTGACATAAAAAAATAAATATTATTTTCATCATGCTTAGATTAATCTCGATGGCACAGAAATGTTGCGTTATTTATTTTAAATAAAACGTTAAATAAATATTCTTTTCTATCTGTTTAAGTTCATCCTGGTGGCATATAAATAGTAAGTTATTTTTTCTAAATGAAAAAAGGTACGTATTTTTCCAGCAAAAGAATAGATTCCAATAATTGAGCTTCTGATGAAATGAAGCCCTTGTGATACACAGTAGGAATGGTATCATGAAAAACCGTCCTAATATAACACGTTTCGTGTCAGACGGAACTATTTGTTATATAGAATGCTAAATAGTTCTCTTAGTTTTTACTGAACCCTTTTAGACGATTTACTTTCCCTTGGTTATTGTCTTCGGTGAAATAGTGTTGAAGAACTCAGTGTGAACAAGGATCCGAATCGAGAAGAAAAGGATATTATCTATCTCCAGCACAGATTGGAAGAAAAATTCGACAAATCTGCCACGATTGTGGACAGAATGTATGTTGTTCTCACTCATCCACCATCAAGATAGTAACTTGTCAGCAACTCAAAGATAAGGACTAGATAGAATATCTTTTGAATTTGCCAGACAAAGTTGTATCCCAAGATTTATACTACATCGAAAAGAAATGACTATTTAACAAAGTTCACAATCATGATGAAGACAAAAGAACAAATAGATAAAGATATTTGAAAATAGATGCTTTTCATTTCTTTTTTATTCGAAAAACACGTCTATACCAAGATATCAGTGTGTTTCTCCTATACTAAACTAAAGCGATTGATTTTAAGATCCCTACTTTGCGCTTTAATGCTCTTGTGAAAGAATTGCACAGCTTGTTTCAGAAAGGTTACATCTTCGTACTGCGAAGATGAAGCCAGACACATCAATCAGCATAATGATGGTCTTTACCGCCTGATAGTGCATGAATGACTAGCTTGAATAGAAAGAAAATACTGAGTTTTTGTTATAATCTCTAGTTGGGTCCACTCGGACCCCACGACACAGATGAAGTTTCAAAACGAAGACACAAACGAAGGGTTAATTGAAGTAATTGAATATTTCGACTGTTTCCATATGAAGTCAAACGTTCGAGAAGAGTTTGAACATTATTTTCATTTAGATACGATTCATTTTCGATGACAATCAATTGATCATTGTTCGCATTTTCTTTCGGTTCAAATGCTTCAATACGGATATTTCTACTATGTAAATCGACAATAATACGTCCTGTATATTTGACGTTATCTACCAATGGATGAGTATGAGAACGAGGAAAATAAGTAAATTTGTTTCGTAAGAATAACCGAGGTAAACTTCAAGTTATTTTTTTACCCTCAAGTGAATGAAGAATGGGTGATAGATTCAATTAAATCAAGAAAATGTCTTCCAAGAATCGGAATAGGTGTATTTATAATTTATTCTATCGGATTTTTAATCTTTTCTTGCTACTTCTCTAAAAATTGTCACCACTATCCGTATATCATTTTACCTTTTTATTAAACGTTGTGTTCTTCTTCATCAAATTATTATCTCTTCGTTTTTCTTTCTTTTTAACTATCTTTTTCCTTCTTATTTGTGCAGAGTGTCTTGGCGAGTGTTTATATTTTAATAAATAACACGAAAGGCATCGATAAAATCACAAACTCTGCATTTATATTCAAATTTCTCAAAGCACTTCACTGGAGATCTAGCAGATTGGTTTGTCTTTTCATTAAAGGATAGATTAGTCTATTTTCCAATCGAAACAAAAAGGTTCGGGCATTTCTTGACAGAGAAGTTTTCGATAGGAGCAGATAGAACAGAATACAGAAGTATATTTTGTCTTGAAATGGAGTAATTGTGGTCGCAGTTCAAAAGTGTAGACATATTTCTTATGCAATATTATACTTTGATTGTAATGCGCGAATCATAGCATGAACAGTCAGAATCTGCGGTCCTTGAGCAGTTGCATATTTTGAATTAGTATATCCCATCCTAGTAAAACAAACATGAGTAGTACTCTCTGAAGAAGTTCATTTCATAAAATGTTACCAGTCCCAACAGCCTTGACCGTTTTTCCAAGTTCGAATCAATTGAGGATAAAGGATAATAATATTATTTGCCTCTGCCCACGTATTATAACCAGTATGCTTAATGTATTGCATGCCAATGTCATTTAGTGTTTGTCCACATCCATGGAAAGACACATGCAATTTGCATGGTCTATAACAAGGTTTAGATTATAGTTGATCGAAAATAATACTAGCACCCGAACTTACTCTTCTGCAGTACATTGAGATGAAGGCAAATAGTAGAAAGCATTGTTCCCCATAGACAAAGCTTGAGTAGTCCATCCAGCTGGAGCGAATTGAGTTTGATCGAAGGGTAAGATCTAAATTGTAAAAGCACTTTTGAATAACTTCTAAAAAATTAAAATGAAACTATCGCTATCGTTGTGCTGTGTGTTGATGTAGTTGCAGATGTTCAACATCGAAAAGCATTTTCTTTTTCTCCGACTTACATTAGAGTCCGATGCATTGATAGCAGGTTTAAGATTTCCATAAATATATTGCAACATATCGCCTGCATAAAATGAAGCTCATGAATAGTGCAATCAAGTCTGTTCTCTGAAAAGTTATTTATTACATACCTGCTACATCTTTGTTACAGTTACTAATATATGGTGATTTCGATGACATACCTTAATAAACGTAGAAATAATAATGAAGTAGCTATTTTCGAAAAGATGTCTCTTACATGGGTTTCCATAGTTGAGCGTCGGAAAAGTATGGTCAGCTGGAAAGTCGAATATGGAATAAATATTTGATTCGTTCATATATTTCAGATAATATTTTTTTAATGCTTTCATTAACTCTAAATTAATGATGACTTGGTAGTTTCCCACAAACACATTTCATTTCTCATAACTAACCTGGCTTAACAACCGAATCGCGTGCGGCTGCGAAAAGATAGACACGTTGTTTGGCCAAATTATTCGGATTGTCGATTAGACCAGACGAATAAAACTTCGCGGTATCCTTCCAAAGTTGGTTAAGATTAATGTTCTGAGGAGCTGATCCGCACAATATAGCATTTAAGAGATTGCCTCGTGCACCTTTTGTTGAGAAAAATTCAATTCTATGCTCATAAGGCTAATAAACTTATAAATCATCACATTTGACAATAATAATGTCCCCCAGCAAGAATCGCTGCACCGACCGTTTCGCTTGAATGAGCCATATGATATTGAACAGCAAACGCAGCACCGCTCGATGCGCCGGATATCGAGTATTCGGCTAAAACATATATCTATTCGATGAAAATACCGTTCGACATATCGTACCAACCCCTGTGATTGTGAACAGCAATTCGGAAAGAAGAAAGAGAAACGTGGATATACTCATCTTACACTAAAATTTCGTAGGAATACTAAGTAAGCATAGTATATTTCATTTTTATAAAGAGTGTCACCTGTGGATATTCTCACAAACACTTAACTTGGTATGATAAGCCCATCATGAAACATGGAGACGAACAACAGATGACTTTCTCCTTTAATCTTAAGCAATCAATCGTTTTCATGCCACCTAGATAGATACGAACTGACTTTAATATGTAAAATCCGTTTTTCAAATCATCTCCATCTTAGTAGGCAGCGATCCATACTTGTGCCCTTTCGAAAATAATTGTATGAATGACACAGGATTTTACTTATTGGAAAGGCACGATTCTTATCTATGTCAGATTGGAACTTGTTATAATTGTTTCTGATAAACGTAGTAGCAAGTTTGATGGTGCTTGCCTATTTGAAAAATCCAAAGTATTACGTTTTCATGAACCTAATTTTCTATTTCTATCAGCGCACACTTTTTGTTTTCAATGACAGGCCAAGAGCAAGCAAGCATTCATCTACACTGAAGCTGAGGGTGAGGGTGAGGGTGTGTACAAGAAGCAAATTATCACGACGCGTTTTGTCCTAATTTCAGAGGCTCATCAGGTGGTTTCTTTTAATCTGCATAATAAGTCGACGAATTTGAGGGTGTGAGAGTGAGTTTTAAAAGCACACCGTGATCGCGATTTCGACCTCGCTTAAGGGTATCATTAGATGGTTTTATTGCGAAATATCTTTATTGAATTGTTTTGATTATTATGATTAGAAATTTTTGTTTAATTATTTATTTTTATTTGATTGTTTGTTCAATGCTATATCGATAACTAGATGCTTTATTCATGAATTTGGAAATTTATATATGAATGTGAAGATAATATTTTCATGAACGAAAATTATATTCTTTGGATAATGTGATGAAATGTTTTCGCATAAAAATGGTGTTTATAGAATTAGTGGCAGCGTAACGGTAATATGGATGACAATTAATAATATCGAATACAAAGGGTTTTCGTATGTAAGTAGTTTTTTTCTCACGGTTGAGCATCGATATTGGTATGGGTACAATAAAGGCTTTCAGAGAGGCAGTTTTAGCTCAAACAAGAAATGATGTGAATTTATTTAAAGAATATGGTTTCTGCTTATGATATTTTCATGTCCAAACTCACTTATAAAGTTCTAAATTATTGACAAAGCAACTAGTTATTGATATAAGATTGCATAACATTCCTCTCAAAAGAAATAATTATACAATGATCGTCATTTTTAACCAGTACTGATGGACTAATTTAAATCATCATGACGCACTGATCTTTCTGATCTTTTCCACAATTGTTGCAACTGTATTTACGAGAGGAGCACTATAACCAACTTATTCTGTTACATGCAATCAAAGATTTTGAATTCCCTTTCGCATCTATGAACAGTTATATTGACGTCCTTGTTGTGTCAGTCTAGGGCCAAGTAAATTGACAGTCGCTGTACGTTACTTGTATACATTAGACAATAGAACATGAAAGTGATTTGAATTAGTCTAGAGATTTCGAGAAACCAAAGTAATATGACAAAGATAGGCATGTAACAATACCAATACGGTATTGAGGTATTGTTACATCCCTAGATGTTGATACGTTTGTACATATGCTGCTTGTGTTGGTTGAAGAAGTGAAATTGGTTGTATCAATTGAATTTGTTGACGAGGTAGTAGTAGTAGTAGGCGATGGTGTTGATGCGTTCGATGAAGGTGTTTGAATTTGATCGGTATCTAATTTAGCTTTTTTCTTTTTATGATTCACCATATGAAATTTGTCGTTATGAGATGACAGATAATGTGTTATATAAGAAGAATCACTTGTAGGGTTAGTACGTGCATTTAATAAATAATGATCATTTTCAGACGATATTAGATTCGATGGTTGGTCGGGAGAAGAAGTAGAGGTAGAATTAGAATTTTGCTTGTTTCCCTTATTCGGCATAGCCGAATGGAATGAAAGCCGAAAAAGTAGGAACAAAAGACAATAATTAAAGATCACGTGGAACGAAGAAGAACGCGTCCTATTCGTAATGGTGTAAAGTAGTGAATGACCTTCTTAAAATTTAGAGTTTTTTCTCATATTGTTAGAAAGAAATTCACTTAATTACTTCTCAATGAATTAGCATCTAAAAGAGCAAACATTTTTACATATGTTTATGCTAAAAGATGTGATTCAGAAAAAAAAA
>JAJEKB010009448.1:0-33012 GCA_022393335.1 Macrotrachela quadricornifera | reverse complement strand
TCAGCATTGATCAATGGATGTTAGGAATTGGTGAGGTTTGGTATTTTTCATTGAAAATAGGTGTTTTTTCACGAAATGATGATTTCATCGTGGTGGGTGTTGAATACCATTGCTGATAATTACTCTCTTTCTCGTAGAGAAGAGTCTAGTAAACATAAATTGTCTGATTGATTGATTGATTGGTTGATTGATTGGTTGATTGATTGCTTGTATGTTCGCATAAGGTCAAAAAAATATTTTATTAATATTTCCTATAAAACTCGACCAAAGGGTAATTGGGGTCGAGGAACTCGAGTCTGATATCAGTTTTTTAAAAATTTTTTGAGAATCAATTTTTTTACACACAGGATCACTTTATTTTCAAAAAAACAATTTTTTATAAGGGTTGACCGAAGTGTAATCAAGGACGAGAAATTCAAATCTGAAGTCAGTTGCATAAAAATTTTTTGAAGATCAATTTTTTAAACAAAGAATAAATTTTTAACAAAAAGCATTTGTTTTCTATGAAGTTTGGTCAACGACCGTTAATGTCTAGGAACTTAAATCTGACTTCGATTTTTTAAAATTTTATAAATGAACTGCTTGACGATAATTTAGAAACACGATTTCTACGAGAAAGAGCTGAGCGAGTCTTCAGACGAGCGTTACTTGTCATCTAACCGACGATCTAGAGTTAGTCACCTGTAACATAATTGCAAGAATAATGTCGAAAAAAATTTTGACAAAAAAAGAGCTTGAAAAATTGATAGGAGATGGTGATGAATCGGTGAAATTCTTACAGAAGAAAACAACATCAAACTCAAGCGAATGGTGGCAATTTTATCATCATATTTTCGTGAACGATCACCAACAATAATTTGTGTCCTGTAATCGATGTAAAACTTTATTATTTGTTACATCAGCAAGTGGTACAAATAATTTAAAATCTCATTTCAAATCATGTGAACAACGAAAAGATAAATCAATCGGTCTTCATCAACAAACAGTCCATGATTTTTATTCTCCTTCAAAACAATCTCCAATTCCAAAACAATTAAAATTACGTGTTACACGAGCATGTACAGAATTTTGTGCTATAGATGGTCGAGCCTTCAATATGATAACATGTAGTGGTTTTCAGAATCTTGCAAAAGTTTTATTTGATGCAGGTCGTTCAATGTACAAGTCGTCTATTCAAATAAAAGATCTTCTTCCAGATTCGACGACAGTAAGAAAATAAAGTATTGTAGTAGATTGGTGATATTATTCAATGGTTTTTTTTAGATAAGTAGAAATGTCACTCGCATTTATGAAGAATATAAATTGCATTTAATAAATGTGTGTGAGCAGCTGAAGAATTTTTGTTTAATCGTTGATCAATGGACAGAAAGTTTTACAGGTTAGAACACTAAGCATTTTATCTGGTAGTAATAGAGCTAGAAGTAATCTAACTATTTTTTCTAAACTTCTTTAGGTATTAGTTACTGCGAAATGGCTATTAGATATGTTGATGACAACTTTCGATTGTTTAATTTTATTCTTGGCTGCTTCCCTTATGATGTAGCAAGTCATTCTGCGCAACATTTACGAGAATTTATTGTTAAAAAATTAGAAGAATTTCATTTACAACTAGATTCAACAAAATATGTTGTTTGTGATAATGAACCAAAAATGCTAGCAACATTTCGTGATTATTGTATTCGTATAGGATGTGCTGATCACTACTTAAATAAACAACTTCAACATGCTTTTGAATCGGAACAAATACATTTAAGTAAAAACAAAGTTGAAAAAGTTGATTGTGGTGTTGTTCAGAATCTTTTTAATCAAATTAAAAAGATTGTTTGTCATGTAAGACGTTCACATTAACAACAAAATTTATCGAGACAACTTGTGTCCTATAGTGAGACTCGATTTAATGGTGGTTTACTAATGATGGATACTTTTCGACATCTTTTTTTTTGAATTGCCATCAGTATTAGTTAATGGTAATCTTATGGCAAATTACAATATGATGGAGAAAGATTTACTTGATGAAATTTGTAATTTTCTTGGGCCTTTTGGAGAAGTGATTGAGGCTTTAAGCGAGGATCAGGTGCCCACGCTTCATCGGGTGATCCCGCTCAGGCAATGCTTAATAAATAAATCCAAAATAGAAGAAGATGATTAAAATGGTGTTACTCAACTAAAAGTATTCTTACGTAAGAAAAATACCGAGTTAAATGTTTCTGAACTTTATAGGAAGCATTTCAATTTTCTTTCATATATTCATTTTCTTCCCTATGTAGTTTTTCATTTCAAAATTTCAGAACGCCGTTTAAATAATGCTTGGCCAATAACAGACGAACATCGATTAGCAACTATTTTACATCCTAAACTAAAAAATTTTGAAAGTTGTCCTGATGAAAAACAAAACTCTATCGATGTATTAAAAGTAGAATTTGAAAAAACATCAATCGATCATCTCTTCATCTTGTACGAATTCATTAACTTCTACACATGTTAATTTGCAATTTATTTCGTCAGCATCTGCATTAAGCACAAAAAATAAGACGAATCTATTGACACAGTGTTTTGATGCTAAAGTCGATGTAGTTCCTAAACGATCAAATCCATTTCAAGAAATAGTTGATTATTTAACTTCTGAACTCAATCAAAATTATTATGATGATAATTCTCAAGATATGGATGTATTATTATATTGGAAAGAGTATCAACAATCATTTCCAATTTTATCATCAATAGCTAAACAGATATTTTCAATACCAGCATCTAACACTGTTATCGAACGTCTCTTTTCAGCTTCAAAAAATATTGTAACTGAAAAACGAACGCGTTTAGATACTGAAAAGATCAATCAATTGTTATTTTTACAAAAGAATCTCAATACTTTAAAGCAGCTTATCAGTGATATTAGTAGAAAAAGGAGCATATCAATGTCATCCAGAAGCACGGCATCTTCTGAAGAATCTGCTTGTACGATTCCTAAACAACAATGTCTTGATATGGAAGTCAGTTTAACTGATTTAGATGATACAGAGCTTTTTCTAGATTAAACAATTTACTTTTTTCTGGTACTTATTAATGTGAACACTACTGATGCTATAGCTTTTTTTGAAACTTATGAAGTAAAAGTAGTGTATTTATGTTTGTTATTTAACTTATGAAATAAACTTGATACTATGTAGAAGTAAACATATTTGACTTTTTTTACTGATATAACTCCGACATTGACTCCAAAAAAATTTCTCCTTATCACTCCAACTCCGACTCCGAAAGATTTTTTTTCATCAACTCCGACTCCAACTCCAACTCCGAAAATTTTTATGGTTACAATCCCGACTCCGACTCCAACTCCGATGGAGTCGGAGTTTGGAGTCCAATGCAGTACACTAATCAACTTCCATTAAGTGTTTATCAATAATCCGTACAATGTTGAACACAGGACAGTGTAAAGTACCTTGCATTAATCATATAGCTTATACTTTATACATCTTTTCTTTATATATGCAAGCACGCCAGAATGTAGCGTATAGCACCAGCATAATAAAAAAAATCCATACATATATAAGAGAAAAGGGAAAAATTCATACATATATGAGAGAAAAGGGAAAAATTCATACATATATAAGAGAAAAGGGAAAAATTCATATGATGACATACGATAGAAAGGAAAAGTTCAATACGTCATATATACGATATCGAATGGAAAAGACCAATACATCGTGTATTGGAAGAATTTCAACATCAACCACATCGCAATTCAACATTCTTTTCTTTTTTCTGTTCTTCGTTCGTTCTTAACGAATGTCTGTATCATTTTTTCCTTTTTTTTCATAATGACGTATTGGACGATAAAAAAAAGGTAATATCCTTTTATACCAACAAAAACAAGAGTGAAGATTGAGGGAAAAATCTAGCAACGAAATAAATGCTCTATAAAATAAATCATTTTCATTATTTTTCTCATTAGCATTTTTAACTATATCAAAGCAACGACATTCACAGGTTAGTAAAATATGTACTGTGTGTATCGTATGTTGCAACACGATTACAGCACATTAATCTACAACTTGAGTTACATGTTGAGACGTATTTCTCCACATGAGCCTACTCTATTAAAAAAGCATTGAATTATAAATTCTTAAAGGGCTTATCAATGTGTACCGTATAATAAGCACTTTTTTATCGTATATTAAAATTTTTATATGCCTTTTATAAAGATTTGCGTAAGGATATTTGATTTTCATGAACTCTCTCCTAAACCTTTGCCAAAGATATATGAAAGAGTTTAGGAGATCTTGCCTATATGAGAGAAGAATTTTGGAAATCTATCATATGCAAAAAAAGAGTTTAAGAGATTTGTTCTATATGGAAATCGGGTAAAATAAAACTATATTGAACGGATCCTATCTTAATCTATATTGGAGAAAAAAAGCATATTTCTAACGTCAGCAGGAACTTAAAAAAAGTCCTAAACGGAATCTTTGTTTCACCATGAGAAATCTTTAAAACAGGAGCTATTAGGATTCCAAGCATGAACTTGAATAAGATCTGCCACGATCCTCAAGATTCAAGATTCTGAGAGATTCTTCCAATATTTCCCAAACACTGAACAGGATTGAAACTTAGGATGAGTGCAACACACAAAACTGTGTCTACTCTATTCTTTCGTAGGTTGCACCATCATCAAGTGAACTCTTGATTTCTTCTATCCTGTGAAAACATGGCAACTAGCATCAATGATGATAATCAATGGACTCTCGCATCCAGTGAAGCAGATCGGCAACTCGTTATGTACAATCTTAAAACTCGCGCAAAGATACCCTTATGTAATCGATACGGTTGGTCTACACACAACTGTAAGTGTCTTGGATCAAAAACTGGCCTTGTTTTATATCCAACTGATCTTCAGTTTAAGAACATTGTTCTTCTGGTTTGCCGTGAATGTTACAAACATGACCCAAGCACGAATGTCACACAACACGAACAACTGGACATGTGGTACTTCAATATATATGGCTTGAGTAAATCATTTGGCTTTGCTTCGGGCTTCTCTCTCAAAGATGATGGAACACTCGGCTTCAATAGTGTGTCTAGAAACGGACGAAAAAGCCCTTATAACACAGAAATTAGGGAGATGAATGGATTGGAACAAGCAGCAGTTCGTCGAGTGGTCGAAGGACAACTTGCCTCCTTCGATATCCAGTAAGTGAATGAGAGAGATAATGTGATATCAACTTTGATCTTCTGTTATTGTTTTTTTAGAGACCTCTGATAATATCAAATCATTGCCGCAACGACATTTTCCCATTAATTCTTTTTATGTGAACTGGTAACAATGAAATAGTGCAAATTTAATCCTGACGATAAAAAATTACGATTTTTCAAAGCTATTTCCATATGTATTAGATATTTTTCAATAAATATGTTTAAGAAAATCTATTGAATAATTTTCGTCAGCACAACACATTACGTGAAAAGAGTGGTAGAATCTAACAAGATCTATGAACTAGAGATCCTCAGTTTGACCACAGCCATAACCAACGAGATGGAAAGTTTGGTGGTAACAAAGGTAGGAGGCGTATAAGAGGACAAAACGATCCCTGTCGAAATTCGCTATTGTCCTTCCTATTTCATCATGTTGGGTGCCAGAACTCTGTTCCTATTGAAATTAAACAATTTGATTGATTCCACATTGTATCTATATTACATATAATATATAATGACATTATGACATTCTTGATTATCAGAAACAGGCAGATCCACGCAGAATCATATATAAATCGATAGATCTAATCAAGATCTATCGAATGATGGCAAAACATCTGAAGAAAAGCTTGGGTAAGAGGGTTTAGTGGTTGATACAATGGGTACAAAGTCATACATTATAGAGTGTAGAATGATAGTAGAGACCTTTTGTCTAATAGAGATGTGCAGATTCACTCTAAATTATATACTAATCGATAGATCTCACTGAGATCTATCAAATGATGGTAAAATATCTGGAGAAAGATGGGTAAGATAGTTTATTGAGGTATACAATGCTCATTAATACCAAAACTGCCTTTTTTCACTGATTTTTCATTGATTTTATCTTGAATAGTCAGACTAATTATTTAAAAAAATAATATATTTGAAATCAGCACAGGAAAATGAGTCGATCTATGTATATTTCAAAATAATTCATATATTTTCATTTTCGTCAGATAAGTCTGACTCACCTTTGAGGCAAACCAGTGCTGAAATTTTCGACGAAAATGAAAGGCAATGAATTATTTTGGAATACACTTAGATCGACTCAGTTTTCTTTGCTGATTTCAAATATATTATTTTTTTAAATAATAAGCCTGACTATTCAAGAAAAAATCGATCAAAAATCAGTGAAAAAGGGCAGTTTTGGCATTAATGAGCATCGTATATACTTCAATGAACTGTCTTACCCATTTTTTTTTCTCGAGATATTTTACCATCATTCGATAGATCATGATTAGATTTATCGATTTATATACGATTCAGTATGGATCTGCCTGTTTTTGATAATCAAAAGTGCTATAATGTAATTATATATTCTATATATAACATAGAGAAAAGAAGGGTAATTAAATCGAATCGCGTACAATGTGGAATGAATCAAATTGTTTAATTTCAATAGAAATAAAACTCTGGCACTAAACATGATGAAATGAAAAGGACAAAGTTGAATTTCAACAGTGGCCGTTTTATCCTTTCTTTTCTGATGTCAGCTATTTCTGCTTTGCTAGAATCTCATAGAGTGGAAAGAACTCAATGCAAACATTCATGATCATAAAAAGAGAAATGACAATGAAAACGAACGCACACAGATGTACTAAAAAAAAACTGTTCATTACATCAGCTAATATATTTTGCAACCACACACAAATCAATAAACATTATTTATTTATTGTCTGTTTGATGTTAAATTTTTGTACTCGATCATTTCCATAATCGACGACATAAAGATTACCCTGTCGATCGAATGATAAGCTTGAGGGATATTTTAATTGGTTTGACCGTTGTTCTTCGTCTTCGTGTTTACCAGCAATGATACTTCCTTGTGTAACTCCTGTTGGCCAACGCATTATTCGATGATTCCCGTAATCAGCTACATAAACAGTGCCTAATTGATCCACAACAATTCCTCGAGGATTATTCAATTGTGTTAGACTATTTCCTTGTCCTTGACCACCAGCTACAACAGTGCCTCGTTTTGCACCTTCTTCCCATTTCATCACACGGTGATTGAAAGTATCAGACACGTACACCGAGTGATCTCGATCGACGAATACACAGTGGGGACCAAAGAACTGATTGAGACCTTTTCCGTCTCTATTTCCACCTGCAACCACTATTCCTTCCGTGTCGCCAATACCATAGCGTTTCACTTGATGTTTTCCTAAGTCAACGACATAGAGAAATCCATTATCATCCATTGTCAAACTCACACAAGCGATGTCTGAGATAATTGTCGTTCCGCCAGTAGCATTTTGAATAGACCAACGAACTACTCTTCGATTCCCGTAATCGCTAATGATGACACTATCTCTCTCTTTATCGATAATCACATCTTTCGGGTAATTTAACTGATTTTCTCCCTTTTCTTGTTTATTTCCACCGGCAACTATTTGGCCACTGATTGCATCACGTTTCCATTGCATAATACGATGATTCATCTGATCAACCACATAAATTGATTGATCATCATCGACATACAAACCCCATGGATAAGAGAGTTGATCCATTCCATTACAATGTCCATTTCCTCCAGCCACAGTGAGACCGTTCTTAGCCCATTCAGCATTTGGATGAATGTTCATAGCAGGTGCTCGTAGAGGTGGTTCTGAAATGGAATAAAAATACAAAGTAGAAATGAACATCGATTACATCGAAAATGGCTCACGCTCATTCGATCTTTTGAAGAATATTAAGCAGAAATAGAAGTATACTTTCTTGAAAGTGAAAAACACACTAAGATAAAATGTGTCACCTTTTACGAGACAATTCGCGACACATTCTAAGGACATGATTTGAACTCACTTTTCAGTAAATAAAATATTTTTTAAGAATTTGGTTAGTGCATACTCATCATGCATATCAAAATTAATAAAAAGTATTATTACGAATAGAGACGGTTAGATCACACGATCCAGCCGTTCGGAGTTAGATTGACTATGATCAGACCATTTCGAGTGAGTTCGATCTCTTAACTACAAGAAATATGAGTACTTTTATTTTTTGTTATGATAGA
This sequence comes from Macrotrachela quadricornifera, assembly GCA_022393335.1. Classification (NCBI taxonomy): domain Eukaryota; kingdom Metazoa; phylum Rotifera; class Eurotatoria; order Philodinida; family Philodinidae; genus Macrotrachela; species Macrotrachela quadricornifera. The sequence goes on along the minus strand of JAJEKB010009448.1, from coordinate 24,764 downwards.
CGTGTTTATTTTATGGTTATTTTGAAAAAATATGTAACAGTAATAATACTGCTTGAATTAATTATATTTGTTCGAACATATTTAATAGTGGATTCTCTCAAAATTACATAATGAGCTTAGTTGTTTATAAATATTCAAATATATTTTGAAAATGATTGAATCATATTTGCAAGTCGTTTTATCTCACAATAGCAGAAAAAGTGAAGCGTGATTGTTAACAATCTACTAAAGATGTTTAGATCAAAGAATGATCAATCGATATATAATATGTTTATAGTAATAACATTAATTGTCCTATACAACGGAAGAACGTTAAGCAAGCTATTTTTTAATATATTTTACTATCAAGAAACTACTCGGATCAGAGAACGTTGCAGGACGACATAAGAAAATACTGTCAGAAATAAATAAATAAGCTACACAAATAACTTGAGACCTTCAATGAGTTGGATATAGCATGCATTAGTGAGTTTTAGATCAAGAGATAGTCACAACAAGAAATGTTTTATCGAATTTGCTGTGAATTTTTTTGCTTGTTTCATTGTAAATAATTATCAGAATTTTTTTCCTTCTTCATGACAACTGCCATACAATCTCGCATTCTCTTTAATTAAAATAAATTATTGATAAAATTCGCATTTATTTTTCAATTGTTTCTTTCCATTTGAAATATGTTCTAAAGAAGTCTATCAATCTACTATTATTAAGAATCTGCTTAGTTCTTATTAACAAGATCGGATTGACTACTTATAAAAGTTGATGCAGTAGATTTTATGATTATAAAAATGTATTTAATGGTATCTTAGGAAAAATCGTACACTCACGACAAAAATCTCTCATTGTATTAACATTTTCGATTATACATTTTGTTTACATCAGAAAAGCGTGTTTCGCACTCTCATTGATGATTCAATTGCTTAGTATGAAAAAGTGTTAACTTAAAACGAAATGAATATAATTCATTTCTCTAGATATTTAACCCCTGAATGGCAAAGAAGAAGATTATTGTCGATTTATCTTTCTTTTCTCACCACTATAAATTGTTGTTTTTTCGTAAGTATATGTTATCATTTACATTCGACTGGTTTATAACATTAATCATCGCCTAATCCATTTATTTTCGAAGTATCTTATTAAATCACTTGGTTGATCATGCACACTTTCAGACTTATTTTTTTCTATAGATACCTTCAAATTACGATCAAATGCCATCATTTCCATGGTTATCAGATTAATATAAGCTTTAATCAACTATTATTATTACGACAAACTCGAAACAAATTAATTACAAATAAAGAACATTATTGTGTAATGTTAAATGAAAATAGGGAAAGATTTTGGAAGACTTTTAGTCATCCAACTTTTATATTTGATGATGAAGATAAAATCGAAACATATCGTATTCCAAACTTTTTATCGTGTAGTAAATGTTTCAAGACATACAAGTGTATTTGAATTAGTGATACAGCGCATTTCAACAATCACTTATGTATGAAAACTGCATTAATGTTTGAAACAAATGTAAGAGATTTGGTTTCTAATTCACCAACATCACCTGATTTATCATCACTCTCTCCAATCCAAACGAATTTGAAACAAGTAACACTATCTAACAAATTTATTACTCCAAAAAAATTTTACTGTACAAATTCTCATTTGATCATAATTATTTTCTATTTTTAGGTTCTATCTTTGGTTCAGTTGATGTTGATGATCTTTTTTGTAAAGAAAAAGACTGTATCATGATGGGTTGCTGAAATTGTTGATGCATTTAGAAATGAGATGCCTTCAGTCTTGTCTAAATCTTTGAGCATGAAAGTAGCAACTATCTGTCCTGATACATAGGCCGACAAATACAAAAATATTCTTTATTTGCGAGCAACAATTACTTTACTTGATAAATCAGCATCATCTACAACTGTAATAAGTTTTTGAAATCGGTCTCATTTTATTTCCATTTTCTTTCTATGCATTGAATGAAGAATTAAAAAGTTTTGGAATTCATGAGTTAACATCAGTCCAATGGATATCAGACAAAATATCTAATTTCAGAGATGCTTTTCGTGATTACTGTCCTATTTATTGTTTTGCACATCATTTGAATAACATGTTAAAAGAATTATTTCACCAGGAAGTAAACAAGAAACATACACCTCAACATCAAGCAACCAGCGCACACAGTATAAATGAAGAATATTCTACCAAATCTGAAGATAAAGATTTTGGATTTACTAAGATTTCTTCAATTTCTTCATCAACTTCATTAGAAGTGAGAAAGCTATTAGAAACAATTGTAGAATGTAAAAAGTTGGTCCAATATGTCAAAAAAGTGAGTTTGTTTTAATAGAATCTTAAAATTTGTGTTATTTTTTTGTTTTATCTAGACCACAATTAAGAATGAACTTCGAGAAAAAAGTATCAAATCGTTAAAAAATCTGTGGTAATAAGATGGTTATCAATGTATGAATGCTCGCAGTCAGTAAATCAAAATTATGAAGAATTAAAAATATTGATCAACGGGCATTACATGAATTATTGTTAATTATAAAACGATTTAAATATATCATGAATATTATTCAAAATGGCCAGTACCCTACGGTATACTTGGTATTGTTATGTGTGATGAAAATCTTAATGATAGGCAACAAAGCGAGCAACAACTACCACCAAAACGAATAAAAATTGTTCATGTTTTATTCAAAGACTTAGAAGATCCATTCATTTCAAATAATATTCAAAGTTATGCTATAAATATCCAGTAAAATTTTTCATATTTATTATTTTTCAGATACATTAACAGACATCAGTGGAAATGATAATGATCTTCTATCAAGTCAGAGTAGTTATGAATACAGTTATACACCACAAATGTATCAGCTGATACCCCCTGATAAAATACAAAGATATTTACAATTATCAATACCACGTCATCTAATTGATCGTGATGCAATGAAATTCTAGTTCAGTACTGAAACTCGTCGTGATTTTCCATCTTCATCAATAGTAGCGCGAAGAATACTTGCTATACCTGCGGCTAGTGCTTTAGTGAAGAGATTATTCAGTTCAGCATAATTATCGTAATTCATATCAACACACGATCTTTTCTTGCCAAACAGAGGAAATTCAAAAGTTGTCCTACAAACAGAGCGCAGGACCTGTTTTGTAGGATGAAATTTTTGTAAAAATAGGTATACCAATGATAGGCTAAGTTGAATAGCAAGTGTTGGAAAAATTCCTCATTCTAACGACTCTCAACTTCCCCTGCATCACATTCATGAAGGGTTGTCGAAACACTTTGAAGACAAATCGAACGGATTGTTTGCATAAGGATGAGGTGATTGCTTTTTTAGTAATATTCTCTCTATGAAGGAATCATGATTTACTATCAAAAGGCAATATTATATTTATTGGCCGTTAAAAGATTACACATCTAACCATGACTCTTCTCATCATATACTGAATATTTTAAAAAATATGTCGGAATAATGTTTAAACTCTTTATTCTGAAATTATACTCATTGTCTTACTTTTTATTCAGCAAAGAATGCGTTGTAATTTGCAGTGATCGTTTGGTTGTTCGCGTTTCTTAAGAAACAGAAATCTGAAATAAAATAAAATCATTTGTAGAAAAAGTATGTTGTTACAAGTCGAAGAAACGTACATCTTCACATGTCTTTCTCAACTATTTATGTCTCATCATGTGATCCGTACCTCTTCTTGTTCTTCTATTCTTTTCTTCCTTTTTCAATCTGACAGGTGTATGCATAAGAGTAGTGGAGTCATGTTGAAAAGAGTAAAGAAAGAAAGAATAAATAGATGACGTTAACTAAGTTTTATTCTGAAACTTATCATATGTTTGCTTGTGTTGAAGTGGGTGATATCGACTCAGAAAAATAAAAAAATGCATTATTTTATTGTTGAATCGACAAAACAAAGCAGTGTTGTTCCAAGTAGTCTATACGATCAAACAACTCGTGAAATCTTAATTTTTTTTTCTTCTTAAAACAATTGTAAAGCAGGCCAACTTGTAAATCTAAGATAAAAAAAGAGTGAGGATAAATTAAGCTACCCTTAATGTTTTTGATTTCAGCTATGAATTCTTAAATGACTAAACAATCTATACTGATAAACATATCCTATAGTCGTGAATAAAGCTGCCTGACGAAGTTATCGTCTTTGACGTTATACTTCGCATCACCAAGAGCTATTCTCTTCTTTTGTTAATGTTGTTATTGGTTTCGATGGATATATCAGTTCGTGCAAATATGTGGTATGAAGAATCTTAAACATAGTGACTTAAAGTTTTCACCATATGTTTTTAAGTGTGTTACATTTAAATTTTTGATTAATCCTTTCAGGACCTGCTTGTTTGAATAAAAAATTACGAATTTTAAACTTTTTAAAAATGATTTAATTTCATTAGATCCATCAAAAATGTGATATTGCTTGAAACCAAATGGGACAATCAATCATTGTAACATTTCGTCTTTTTCTTGCTTGACTGTACGATTACAGACGAAACAACGTTTCTTCACATTATTTCCAAGAATAAAAGGAATGAAATGACGAGCAGCGAGGCGTATTGGTCAATCGATCGATGGTCTTTCCTTTCGTCTATGACCGCATTGATCCACATTATTTAATGAGTTCTCGAGCAAGTTGAAGACGAAATTCTGAAAGTGCGAGATTTTCCTGGGTTTTCATCTTGTACATGACATAAAAATTCTGTACAGTGATTTTAAATAAATGGAAAAACGATGACTCCTTGTACCATTTTATTGTTTTTCGTACACATTCTAAGAAACTGTTTTGCATGTCTACTTGGTATGCATTGAAAACACCGAACGCAATAACTAACACTCGTCGTTAGAACTCGCTTGGCCCTCGACTGAATGGTTAAGACTATATGAATGATATTTTTCCTTGATGAAATAATTGATTGCAGTGCGAAATGTATTCTTATAAATCTAGTATCAATGTATGTTGAATTTATAGTTAATTTGGACCATTATGATTTTCAAAGGTAACATCATCATTGTCATCAATTTCTTTATGAAATAAACTTTTTTAAAATTCTGTCGAAAATTCTTTCTTGGGCACGGTAATAGTAAAAAAGTAGCTTTCATTATGTTTTGAGTAATCTTGTAAGAAGAATCGATTTTTTAATGAAAAGTTATAAAAAAGTTATACCATTAATATTTGAATTTTTTATAACTGAAGAAGTTGTTTGCAACATAACATGTACTCCTATAAATATACGAAACAAAAACCCAGCGAATTTCAAAATGTTCGTGATGTTTGTTTTTCGTTCGACGTAGATGGGTATTCCATTGCTGATTTTGACGAGAGAAGTTTTATTACTTGTAGTTGGTATGATGAACTCCTATGTTTTCATCACTTTTTTATTACCGATCATAAGTATCTTTAGTTTTTTAGTCAACGTTTCTACATTGTTTAGCTAATTGTTTTGAAATAAAATTTCTGATCATTCTAACTAAATTATTAGAATAACAAGTAATAATGCAGATATATAATTATCTGTGAAACGCATGAATGATACTCTTATTATGATAGAAAAGTATATGTTCTATATTAGATCTTGTTCATTCTTTACTAAATTTTAAAAAATGAAGAATAATATGAGTTAAATCTATGCAGATATGAAAAATGAAAAAGTTTGATTTTCTGTTTTTATCAAACTTAAATGAAAATAGCTAAGACATTGATATTAATAATATACATCAAGGATCCTACAGAATGGAATTATTTAAAACTCTTTCTCGTGGGCGAGACACTTAAATATGTTCTCTCATTAGCAATGTTTTGATATAGCATCACTTTGTTAGATAAAATCAATAGTTTATAATTTCATATCTTACAACTTAAAAATATTGTTCTCTTTCATATTTATTTTGAATAAAATTTTATCTAACTATTTTCAACTAAAAAATGAAATGTTCATCTCAACAATCTTTATTTTCTAATTTAGTTATTTAGGATTACTGATAAAATCTTCATGCATGTTTATAAAGAATATCTTTATTAATTTGATCAATCGATGTTAATCCACAACATGCCATATCATAAGTTAATTCATCTTTTAATATATCTAATACTTTTCGAACACCCTCATGTCCACCGCAAGATAATCCATATAAAATCGGTCGACCAATAAAAACACCTCGTGCACCTAATGCTAATGATTTTAATATATCAGCACCAGTTCGAATAGCAGTATCAACGAAAACTAAAAAGAAATTATAAATTCATATTCTTGGTTTAAACTTCCTTTGCGTGACATGAAATTTCCACACAGTTTAAGTCTAAATGAGGGTGAGGGCGTATGGAAATTTCGTGCAATTCTACCTTCCGCACGTCCATTAACAACATTGATAATATCTTCTAAACATTCAATAGCTGGTGCTACTGTATCGATCAGACGACTACCATGATTACTAAATAATAGTAATAGAAAAATGGATTCAGTCAATAATAAAAAAAACTTAAATGAACCTGACAACAATTCCATTTGCTCCATATTTAATAGCTATTTCTGCATCTATTGGTGAAAGTATTCCTTTACAAATAATTGGTAATGTTGTTAATTTTCTTAATTTTTCAATATTTGCCCATGTTATTGAACTTCTACTTTTATTTGGGTCAATGTTACAATCATTCAAATTTATATTAGGTGTCTCCATAGTTTGAAATATTGCTGGGTCAATATTTTTTGATGCCTCTAATAATAATGGGAAAGTGTTATTTCGAACACGATAAGTTGGATCATCACATGTAACAACAATTGCTCGATATCCTTTTCTATCAAGTTCTGGAATTATTTTTTCCATAATAGTTATAGGTAAAGTTAAATAAATATGGAAAAATTTTGGTCCTAAGATTATAAATAGAATTAAATTTAAATAGAATAAAAATTTAAATTATACCAGTTGTTTGTAATACTTTTTCTTCTGATATTGTTGAATATACCCAATTATAAGTATAGATACATTGAGCTTCTGTTGCACCACGGGCAGTTGCAAGTTCACCATCGGCATGAGCCAAACGATGAAATGCTGTTGGAGCAATAATTATTGGTGATTCGTATGTATATCTACATTTAAAAAAAATATTATTTCACTATTGATAATATGAAGAGAGAGAATTCTTACCCAAATATAGTTGTTTTTAATGAAATATCCTCAACATTAATTAAAATTCTTGGAAGAATTCTTAATTGTTTATCAAAATAATTTCTACATGCTTCATATGTATGTCCTTGACCAGCTTTATAATTATAATAATAATATCGATGTGATATCAATAATTTTTTAGCTAATTCTTCAAAATCAAATAATGATTTACATTTTAAATATTCATTTTTCTATATTAATAATTATTGATAAATAATTATTTAAATAAATGAATATACATACTTGTTCTTCATCTTGTTTTTTCTTTTTCTTTTGTTGAAGATAATTTAGAAGAATTGTAACACCTATTAATGTTGTACTGAATAATAATAAACACAATTGACTATCTGAAAAATTTTAAATTAGTTTTCTTATTTATATTAGTAAATATAATTACTTTGCATTATTGTAATAAAAATTGATTTATATTATTTTGAAAATATTAAAGTTTCTTAATCAAAAAAATTTTACTGAGATCTATCAATATTTTCTTCGCTCTAAATGAAAAAATAAAGAGTACATAGTGAAGCACACATAAATATAATGTTAAATAGAGAAAGATAAAAGTATAACATTACAATGAATATATCAAGGTTATTTTGAAAAAAAATGAAAAATGTCCGTCATGACATTTATTAAAACAAAAAAACAATAATACCATTAGTAGAATGTTTTTTACACATGAGATAATATACAAGAAAAGATGATTTTTACAGAAGTTAATGGCAGATTCAACATTTTTCAATGAACATTCGTATATTGACTTGTGTTTAGGCAATTCATCAATACGTCGTATACAACTCGATAAGATCGATCTAATTCTATACTTAGATGTTCCATAGGTCAGAGTATGACTTTCAAGGTTTTTTCTTATATCTACTTATCAAAGAGAGATCTGAGTACACCAGTGAATAGAGCTCATTGAATACAAATTTTTTCCAAAATTAACACAGTGAATGAAGTGAATACGAGCAGCATTTATTCGAATATAGTATTTTGAGATTTTCTATGGCATACTTTGTGTTAATGCGCGAATGTTTCTTGAAAACTATCGAATCTTAAAATCCATTTTATTATTTTATTATAAGATTCACAAAAAAAAATTAGTATTCTAACAAAATTACAATGTCCATATTGATGTATTACAATAATAAATTCTTTCCGAGAATTTTGTCGCTTTGAGGTTGTAAAATTGTTCTTTCTTTTTCTTTGCAAATAAAAACAAAATGTTGTGCACATGTGACATTAATACAATCTATAGTTTTGATTTTCGATCTTTTTTTTTGCTTTTCTTACAAATAAAAATAAGTAACAGTTATTATTTTTGATAAAAAAATTATTTTTTCAATTCGATTCAACATTTTAATATGGGAAATGTAATTGAATCTTTAAAAAAACATGCCAATACTCGTCGTAATGATACACATATTGATCATCATTCTCAATCAAAACATCCCGAATGTATTTCTCTTAATGAAATTACGACAATTGACAACACTGGACAAAAATCAAAAACATCATCGAATACATGTAGTGAGTTTTATATAGCATGTAGAAATAATGATATTAATAAAGTTCGAAAATTACTTGAATATACAACAATTGATGAAATAGATCGATTAGAACCAAATGGTAGTACAGCATTACATGCTGCATGTTATCATGGTCATCGAGATATTGTTGAATTATTATTAAAAGCAGGAGCTGATAGATCTATATTTAATAAATTTAATCTTTTACCATTTGATGAAGCTCGAAATGGTCAAATCAAAGAACTTTTCTATCGTGTACCAAATAATAATCGACTTGTATCGAAGACAGGTGCTATTGATTGGGAATTAATTGATGAAAATGTTTTAGAAACAGCTACAGAAGAACGACATATTATTAAATCTCTTTATGATAATACATCTGGAGTTACTTCCATTAATAAAATGTTTGAAAAAATTGAAAAAAATTATATTAATAATGGATTAAGTAATTTTGAAGGAATTGATAATATTAAACGATTTTTTCAAAAAGCAACTGAGGAAGAAGATCCAAAATGGATAATTAAAGCATACACTGCTGAAAGTGATTTTTATAAAATTCTTAATCAAGAAATAGCAGGTGGTGCTAGTAATTATCAAAATGAACGAAGATATATCATAGCATTACTTTCCTATCATCCAAAATTAGATAATTTATCATATATTGGTCCTTGTTATCGAGTTATGCAAGTTAATTATAGTGATTTAAAAAATTATCAAATCAATTGTTCATTAATGACAAAATCATTCTTATCATCATCAATTGATCAAAAAATAGCCGAATTATTTTTATGTCAAAAAGAATCAATCAAGGAACAAAATAAAATACCAACAAGAACTAAAATCGATGGATCATTAATTAAAACACGGGTTATGTGTATTTATAATATAAAACATCATCGTACGGCATTACATATTGAAGATTTATCTCAATATGCTAATGAAGGTGAAATATTAATTATGCCATATACAGTATTTCAAGTAAAAAGAATAAGTGAAATAAAACCATCATATTTATCCAAAGATCAAACAATTACACAGATTGAATTAGATGAATGTCATCAATATTTACGTACATAAGAGAAAAAATAAAATTGTCCTTCTTTCTGTTTTTTTTATTAATATTCGCATATTTTTTTGGACTTCATTAATTCTCACTTATTAAAAATGACGAAATATTTTCAATGAATTTTATGTGATAATGTTATAAAACTCTTTACTGTTGATGTAGTGACATAATGTTTTTTCTTTATCATTAACAATAAAAAAAAATACACATGTGACACAAGTTGAATTTTAATCTCATAAAGACATTTGTCTATGATAAATAAATAGATAGTAGATGTCATTTAGGAAAAAGTTTTGAGCAAAATTTTACCATTTAGAATTAATTATTGTTAGTGTATATAGATAAATTATTCAGTATATATGGGAAATTTATTGGAAGCATTAAAACGATACTTTATTGATCGTCGTGCTAAAGAACACCCTGATCCTCATTCTCAAATAAATCATCCAGAAAATACAAAAGCGGTTGCATCAACAAATGTATGTAGTGAATTTTATATGGCATGCAGAAATGATGATGTTGATCGATTAGAACCAAATGGTAGTACGTTCTGAATAGATTACATTATCCAACAGGGTCATTTAATCGTTCTACGAACTTTTGGTCAATCCTAAGTACTGTTTTCTCTTTCATTTGAATTGAATTAACGGATGTTGAATAATACATTATATGCAGGGCGTATGATTAGCAGGTATAGACAATTATATCACCATTCCTCTTCTATCAGTCTGGGACCAAGTGAGTTGACAGTCGATGAACGTTACTTGTTAATATCTGCAACATATAAAGTGTAATATTTATTAACTTAACTTTTTTCCAACTTAAAATATAAGAAAATATATGATTTATAAATTAGAAAAAAAAATATTTTTGTGATATATGTATCAAATGAAAAAGAAGATCACAATTAAAAAAGAGAAAATTATAAAAGTGAATGCAAAATTTTTCAATCATTTTATCGTTTCTTTCTTTTTTTCTTATTTTTATTGATTAGATAATGTATTTAAATCAATGATAAGTATAGCATTATCTTCAATTGCTCGACATTGTCCACTACCTATCGGAACAATATTTGGTAATAAACGAGTAAATAATAATAAAAATGGTGAATCATTTAAATCACATCGATTTATTTTAATATTAATATCAAATAAGAATAATTTTGAATTTGATATTATATCAATTATTGTTTTTGTTCTTGGTATATTCAATTGATTTCGAACAATAAAATTAATAGATGAATTTGATGATATTTGAATATTATAAGATAAAATATGTTTAATTACAATTGTATAATTAGTAAAATCTTTTATTGATTCCATTTGAATTTGTTGAATAGCAATTTTACGATTAAATGTATCATTAAATGTACAATTTGTTGGTGTAAAACATTGTTTATTAGATAATATATGACCAGTTTTAGATGAAAAATGTTCAAGTATAGGTGATAGAATAAGACCAGTCAATGTAATAAGTGTAATTGATGATGATTGAGATATAGATGGAATAGTAAATGGTATATTAGATAATTTATTTACTTTAAAAATTGATTTTGATATATGTTCAGCATAAAAAAGATGTGGATGTATAGTGGTAAATGATTGACGATAATAAACAAAAATAAAAATAATAAAAAAACATAATAAAAATAGAAATAATATTCGACGAAAATATTTTTTTCGTTGTAATATTGGAATAAAAATAAGTAGAAAAAATAAAATAGGAATAATACTAATACTAGAAATATTAATATTTCCAAAAAATGACCATCCAAATGAAAAACTTCGAATTAAAAATGGTATAAATATTCGAAGTAATCGATTAATTATTTCAATTGTATGTATTAATGGTAATAATGATATAATTAATGGAAGAAATAATTGATAAGATTTTTCAATATATATATTTAAAGAAAGTTTTTTCCAATGTATTATAAATTCAAATATTATTAAAAAAATATATATTGGACAAAGAAATATAGACCAAAGAAAAATTATATACAATAATTGATTATTAAATATAATTGAAATAAACATTAAAAATATATAAATAAATAATATTGATAAATTTTGTTCAAAATAAAAATTTATTTTATTTAAATATTTTATATTAAAAGATTTAAATGAATTTTTCAAACATTTTCGAAGAATAAAATAATGAAATATATCCCATAAATATTTACTTATAAAAAAACCAATTAAATATGGAAAACTAAAAACTATTATAGCTAATATTGAATTACCAAACCAAAATGCCGGTCGAATTTTTGATATATTCCATACAAATATTAATTCAAATAAAAACCCAGTAAATATAGACATTAAATTCGATATTATATATATAATTATAGATATAATACGTAAAATAAATGGATATTTAAAATTAAAATAAATACAACAAGTATCAATACATTGAAAAGATTTTTTATGATGATATATATGATCAAATATAATTAGAATTATACTAATAATAATTATTAATATAATAAGTATTTTTTGTATTATTATTGATGTATACATTTTATATATAATTAAATATCGACCAAAAATATCAAAATAAATTAAAGAATCATTATCAAATTGATTTTCAATTTTATATAAATCATTTCGAAGTATATTACGACTTAATATAATTAAATTTTCACCTAATTCTTGAAGAACACCTTGTTTAATTAATGATAAATGATCAAGTGGTGTATGATATGTATAACTATCAAGAATAAAACCAAAATCATATCCTAATAAAGAACCATTTAAACTAAAAGCATGATAATCACTATTCATTCCAAACCATGGAGGAATTCTTTCTAAAATAACATTAGCACGTGGTCTTGATACTCGACTATAATCAAATATAAGCTAGAAAAATAAAAACACATCGATTAGTGATTATAAATATAAAAATAATACCTGAGATGGTTTCATTCGAATTAGATTAGCTACATCATTACAAGTAGCTCCATCAACATTAATAAAACGATGAATATTAAAACGCCAATGATGATTATTAATAAATGCTTGTGCACCTTGTAAACCCATTTCTTCACCATTTGTAAATAGAACAATAAGATTAATATCAGAAAAAGATATTGTTAAATCATTAATTAAATTTGAGAAAAGTTCAAGTAAAATAACAACACCTGAACCATCATCACTACTTCCAGGACTAAATTCCACTATAATAAAAAATTTTTTTTTTTCTTACAAATATTTGATTTATAAAGAAATTTACCTGAATCATAATGAGCACTTAACATTAGACTCGATATATTATTAGAATTTGTCGCTGGATTTGAAATCCGAACAATAACATTTTGTAATTGATGCTGATAAGAATTGGAAAAATTTTGAAGATCAACTTCAAAACGAAGATGTCGTTTACTCATTGAATGTATACGTTCAATTTGTGAAATGAGAAAATTACATGCATAAAAATTTCCATATGTATTACTAACTCTTGATCCATAACGTGTTAAATTAATTAAATAATCCCGAGCACGTTCTTCACTGAATATATGAGCTGCACTATTTCGTGTTTTCACTGCGGGTAATGTATATGAAATATAATGTGTAAATGGACCAGCAATAATAAGGAGACAAAGACATAAGACGATCCATAGAATAAATTCTTTTAGATAGTTTTTCGAACTGAATATTCTAAAAAAAAAATTGAAGAATGTATAAGTGATAGTTGATGGAAAGAAACAAAATCATTTCTAATCTTTTATTCATATGGAATCTATTTGAGGACGGTAATAAGTGAAGGTTATATCTATGTCATTAGTAATACACAGAGACCCAATCATAGTTCTTGATCAAGGATTACAACTAAAGATGGCATGAATAAGCAAGAATTGAAGAAGAGACATAATGAGCAGCCATGGAACAAAATCTATTTTTATTTTCTAATAGAATCAAAAACTTTTATAATATTTTAGTTGGATACACAAAACTGTGTACTTAAAGTCTTGTCAAAAGATTTGATTTTTACGATTGTTTTAGTACGGCACTATAATCTTTTTCCGGTTTATCAAAAAAATCAACTTGTCAATTTCGACTTGAAACTTTGTGCAGAGAAAAGTCTCAAGCCAAAATTCAAAAATTGATTTTTCAAGTAAACCTGAGATGGATCACAGCACTATACTAAACAATGTCTTAAAAATCAGATATCTTGATAGAAATAAGCTAGAAGCACGACATTTTTTCAGCGTATTCATAGCTCATTAGAACCTATATGTGTGTGTGAGGAAAGAAGGAGAGAGATCTATCTTTGCCTGCACAAAATTCGAATATCACATTAACAAATTTGTGATTGTGATTCATTTACTCGTGCCATTCTCGACAACAACTAGATCCAACTATCAATTCTTATCATATGGATAGACTTTTATATGTATTTATTGACATAGAATTATCTTACCGAGTAGATATACGATCATTCTGTACTTGATTGTGAACATCATGTGATTCGTGTTGAAGATTGCTTTTATTTAAGATATGATCATCTTGATTTTGTGTCATTTCAGATACTAAAGTAATCTCTTCGACCATCCTATCTGCAAATAATCAGATATTGAATAACCATATGCCGTTTTTATATATGAGATAAACAATCAGTCGTTTACTCGTGTTGATGCACGTATACCATATTATCTCGTTTTTTTTTTCTATAAAGAAAAACCCAGAAGCGATAAAGAGAAAAAAAAACAATAGATAGTATTAGTTTGAAGAGAGAAACAGAAAAAAAAGAACGCGTTTCATTCTATACCGACTATTGTTAGGAAATAATGACACATATCGTTCTCTTCTTTTCTTCTCTTTCCTCACTCTTACACATTTGTCATGTAACTGATTTAACTGCTATTTTTTCTTTTTTTTTTATTCAATTGACCGATGCATTATCCACGGTCTTATGTGATGTTAACTTTGTTATCCCATTCCTTCTATACATTAATGGTTACATTCGTTATATTTTATCAAGAATTTTAGAATAGATAAATATTGTTAGTGAATGTCGAATGGTACTAAATCGAACTAATTGATTTTGATATTCACAATGAAAAACCAACAGAGAGTAGAAAAAATAGATATATTGTTCGATCTAACGAATAACTTTTTTTTATTTCTGTCGCAATTCTTCTACGGTTATACTGCTTTTTACTAATTAATACATCAACTCATTATTTAAACAAAATAATCGAGAATATCGTAGCTAATTGATTCACTTACGCACGTCGAACTTCATACTTACATGACATGCATTATAAAAGAAAAAACGCACAAATAATGGAATGGAAATTTTGCAATGTACTTTTCTCTTGTATTTTATAACTTGAAGTATGCTCATATTAACCATACATAAACATGTTTCTTTTCTTATGGGATAATCCCATGGGAAATCTACCATGATATACAAAAATATTTTCAAATTGCGTCAAACTTGTAGGGTTTGTATAACCATCTTCGCTGATTATTTTGACTATAAAAAAAAATTAAGACTTGCACTTATAATAGAGGAGAGAAAATATAAAGATTTGTAAAATAATGTGGCCTAGAAAATATGTTTTTTTCGATGGATATTTATATGAAACCTCAATCATAATTATGGAAAAATTAGCTTCGATTTTGATGAAACTTTCACCATTTGTAGAGCTTTTAATTCTAAGCATTTTTTTTAAAAAAAAGCATTTGAGATCGAATAAACTTTTTCTATGAAACATGGCTAGTATAAAAACTAAATGTGAGACCACATTCAGATTCCTTGTGAGACGGTGCACCAAACCATACTAAATTCGAGATCAACTTTAACAAAGGCTAGTTCTATCGTGGATCCTAAGCATATACTAACAACTCAATATATTGCTTCCCTTTATCAGTGATTATCCTAAATTGAAACAATTTTCGTCACAATTGATGTTCAAGTTAGTATGGTTCGGTGCACCGTTTCACAAGGAATCTGAATATTGTCTTAGATTTAATTTTTAACCTTGTTTCGATACGAAAAAACTATTTACTAGACATGTTCCATAGACAAAATTTATTTGAATTTAAATGTTTTTTTTTTAACAAATGCCTAGAATTTTATTGAAATCGAAGGTACTTCTTCTATATTATAATTGAGGTTTCATATAAATATCCATCGAAAAAAAAATATTTTCTTTTGTAGACCCGTTTTCAGATCCAAATCTCATTCCCAGAGAGAAAAACTATAGGATTTGATAGAATAAATTCTGCGCTATTGAACTCTATATATCACCAATTTTAGGAATTCCAAACTTTTATATGATTTTTAGAGACACTTTTTTCATTAGTCATCAGTCTATTGAGCTGTGGGAACATATATTGCGCAATGAAAATATTTCTAAATCGTACATATTCTGATACATTTTCATAAAAGCTACATTATTTTACAAATTTTTATATTTTCTCTCCTCTATTATAAGTGCAAGGCGTAACTTTTTTATAGTCAAAATGATCAGTGTAAAAGGTTCTACAAACTCTGCAATTTTGACATGATTTGAAGGCGTTTACTGTAACGATGGTAGGACTTCCATGGAATCACACATGATAAACGCAAGCATATATGTAGCTTTTGAAGTTTTTAATGGAATACAATTATTCGATGTTTTGATGATCTATACTATAATTATAGAGAAAAATGAATGTAAAAAAGAAACAATGATGTCAGTCATTCGGTTTCATTAAAATGAATGCATCTGTTATACAATTATGTATATCTCTCAAGTTACAATATTGATAAATTCTTTTCCAGCAACGTTGCTGTCATACAACTGTCAAATTCTTTGTAAACACTTGTCAACATATTGATGACAGAGAATTATTTTTGTCGTTGTTTTGTCTCTTGATTCTTTTTAGTAATAAAAATAACACATTGTAGGGACATATAGTATTCGCCATAAGTGGGAGCAGGCTGTTTTTAATATCTTATACTGACATTTATTTTATTTTTTTACTCTGTTTGAGAGAACTATTCACACTCATCATCCGATATAAATATGAGCATTTATATCGGATGATGAGTGTGAATATTTCTTCCAAAGAAAGCGAAAAAACAAAATAAATGTCATTAGAAAATAGTAAAACGAGCTCGCTCCCACTTATGGTGATTATTGTAACACTAGATAAAACTTATTTTCAAGGATTTTTTTGTTACCATATACAAGTAAATAGAAAACATAAAACAATTTATTTTAGTAATCGAATTTTATCGAATATAAGTGCTATTGATTAGGAATTAATTAATTATAATGTTCTAGAAACAGCTACAGAGGAACGACATATTGTTATATTTTCTAATCCCATATTGCGCATAAGTATCCTAAACACTTTTTTTTCGTTATTAGAAAGTACATACATATATATTTTTTCATCTCATATTTACTTTTAATTTGGAACCAAAAAAATAAGATGAAAGAGAAACAACGAATGTCTTGATGTTGTTGTCATTGTTTTTTTACATTTCAACTTTCTGAATTAAGTTTTTTTGAGAGACGCTCTGTGAAATTCCCTATAAAATAATGTGATTATTGGAACTAAAATATCTTTTATAGATTGAAAAATGATGTTATATTCATCTGAGAAAATGATGAGCACTTTCAACAATAATTTTTTTCTGATTTTTTATGAGGTTATTACTTTTCTAAGCAGGATTAATTTTTCTACGTTTTATTGATAATCTATGTGTTGTGATAATGAAGTTGGAAATAAGAAAGTATAATGTGCTTTAAAAACTATGATAGTTTAATATATTAGATAAATTATCAACAAATCATAGAAAAATTTGTTCTGCTTAGAAAAGTGATAATCTCATGAAACGCTTGTCAACGCAGTCCCTTTAGAGCTAAAATGTGGAATTCACACATATTTAAGGATATCCTCGTTTCCCGATCAAAAATTTGAAAATTTTTCATTTTATTTCGGTTTTCCAGAAAACCGAGTTTTTGAGGGGAAAAGTGTAGACTCGCCTCCATTTCTCCGCCAAAGTACGTTCGATTGAGGTGAAACTTTCTTCTATTAATAGGAAAAAGTGTTTCAGGAGACTACCTCTTTTTGTTTCAAACTATAATGTACTGGTGGTTTTTTGGGGATGCTTTCAGACATCTGGTACTTTTTTTTCGAGTAAAAGGTGATAAAAGAAAACAAAAAAAAATTAGTCCCCTCAAGCAGTGTCTAGCGCCTGTAAAAAAATTTTCAGGCCTACCAGACGCACTATGGTTGAAAAAAGAGAGTGGTGAGGAGGGGGATCTTTTTTAGCCATTAGGACCTTGATATCTCCTATGAGACAGGATTTGGGAATCTTGAGTCTATGACAACTTTTGGTCTACTCACCAAGACCTATCAGTCCTGAAAATTTCAAAATTTTCTGATCAGCCGTTCTCGAAAAGTGCCGGAAAGGAGAGTACCCTTGAAACCAATTTCAGTATCATGCCTGTTTGTAATAGGGATATCCGTAGGAGAGAGCCGTAAAACTTCGACATAAAACTTACACTCACATTTTTCATATGTGAGTCCCAATAATCACATCATCTTAGGAAGAATTTTACGGAGCGTCTTCTGAAAAAAAAACTTAATTCAGAAAGTTGAAATGTAAAAAAATAATAACAACAACATCAAGACATTCGTTGTTTCTTCCAAGTATTCATTCTGAAATTGAAACAGGTAAGCTTAGTGTTTCTCTTTCATCCTATTTTTTTAGTTCCAAATTAAAAGTAAATATGAGATGAAAAAATATATATGTATGTACTTTTGACTATGCTCTTTCTAATAACAAAAAATCAAGCGTCTAGGATACTTGTGCGCAGTATGAAATTGAAAAATCAGATTAATGCAGTTTTGCATCACCTGATGTAACAATGTCTATATCGTCTGATTTAACATATATACAATCTTTATCTAATAGATCACGGCCTATGCATAGTTAAAAGATATTTTTTGAAATTGAATTTAGTTTTCTATATATTAGAAGAAAAGTGC
The DNA here is from genome assembly GCA_022393335.1 of Macrotrachela quadricornifera. Lineage (NCBI taxonomy): Eukaryota > Metazoa > Rotifera > Eurotatoria > Philodinida > Philodinidae > Macrotrachela > Macrotrachela quadricornifera. The sequence continues at coordinate 5,983 of JAJEKB010009448.1, read as the reverse complement.
AGATTTCTTTCTCAAAATGTACATCATACACTCTACTTTTTGGAGCAGCAGATGTTCTGTACCTCTCGCTTCTGCTGTGTATACTTGCCATTAGAAACACTGATCACAATGTCAATGGAGTTCATTCCACCAATAAAATGTTCGACAAAATTAACAATTGATTAACTTATTTCAATGGCATTGAACATATAGAATAATCTTTTTCACAAAACGATCAATGAACAAAATTTATAATGGATGATCAAAACATAAACAATTGAAGCAACATTACTTTCATATTAGTATGATTTCAAGAACCACTGATTGATGACTTTTAAGCATAGATATGCGCCCACAGATTTTATTGGATGAATTTTTTTATATGATTTCAATTTTGACTTACATTTGAATTTACTATCTTAAACCATGGGAAGATTTCAGATAAACATGTTTGAAACAAATCACTTTTTGATACTACTATTCCTCATGTTGTTTTTCTATTATTGATTTTTATTCTTTCGTTATCGTGGAATATTCTTTGTTAATATATAGGAGTATAACTTTTTATGACCATCTATCTTTTGGTTAATACGAAGATTCTCAACTACACGCCGAAAAAAAAATTATCTTCAAAAACCTACTGTAACCCTCCTATTGTTCACGAAATTAAATGGGAGAAAAGTTCCATTTCAAAATTACTATTATATATTATTCGCAAAAAATGAATTTTTATCGTTTTTATTTAATTAAATGGGTTTTAAACTATATTATTGAAAAGAGCATTAAAAGTTGTATAGACTATATATATTCTGTCCAAAAATCATATCCAAGCTTTTGATAATTGCGAAAAAATATTTTAAAACTCATTTTTCTAAAGATTACATAAAAAATTCTTTTGATCTATATAGAAGCGTAAATAAATTTATTTCTAACAACATTATAAGAAAGAGCAAAAAATTTTACATTAATTAAACTATTTTTTAGTTAATTTAAATTAATCTCGAAAACGTTCACGATTGTATCTCTTCAAATTTTCCGAAATTAACTTATGATAATAAAAAATATTCTGTCTTATGCAGTTGTTTTCTCTTGATGTTATTAGATATAAATTAATTTATATTTTTATATGGATCGAAAAAGTTTTTTAGGAAAATATATTTTCACAATTATCAAAACCTTGTCTATATAGTTTCTAATATTCTTTTTAATGTTATAGCTCAAATTTTACTTCATTAGTTTTTTTATCGGATTACATAAAAACAATCATTTTGAGATGAAGCTTTTCTACTACTTAATTTCGTGAACGATAAGAGAGTTAAATTAAGTTTGTGAAAATAAATTCTTCGATATGTAGCTACGAATTTCCTCTTTCAAATAAGAACTGAAAAAGAATGATATAAGTTAGCAAAATTAGTATTCATTTAAATTTTGTATTTCGGAGATGCAAGTCTTATAATAATTGAATAGTTGAGATTCAAAAGCTTGTGAATTTATTCATTGATGCTAAATCATGAAATTCAAATTAATATGACACATGAGAGATTTCTATTAAGTGTCTATACGTATAATATTAAATGGAGAATCAAATCGTCTTTCATTGAAAAATCTTTATTATTTTCAAAATATGATGAAGATCTTAGAATTATGAAACATCTTGTTTAATTTTATTTTTATTTAAAATAATAAATAAATATCTAGTAAACAAAAGAAATACACAAATATGTCAATACACAAGAATTAACAAATTCTGGTTATATATTCAACTATATGTCGAGATATAAGGTGAAGATCCTATTCATTAGTCGATCGCCATTACCTCTCTGATTAAAGGAATAACTTTCATTTGTTTCTTATATTCTTCTAATAAAGAATAAATTTGAGTTATTTCGATTTATTTGTAAACATAAAATAAATATCAGTGTGATAAATGAATAATATACTATATTAGCCAATGTTAGACGAATTGAAATTGTTTACTGATATATACAAATAGGATAAAACTCTTTTTTTCATCATTAATTAATATAAACTTTGTTGAATAGTTTTTTGTTTAATAAAAATCGACAATAGAAAAAGATCAAGAATAAGAATTGATAGGATATTGATTAAATCATCCCATGTAACCATTTTTCAGATTGAGCGGCGTTTCTGAGCGTTTATAACCAATAGAACTAGACGCGTTTTAACTCGTCCAAAATGCAACATTTTCAAGGGTCTTGATGCGTTCAGACTAAACAAACGCATCTGCACCCGTTCGATTTGTAAAAGCATCACAACTGGTTTGAATATATAGATGCATTTAAACGCGTCCAAAACGCAACATTTTCAAGCGTGTGGACGCGTTTATTTTTCCCAAAAAAATCAAAAAATTTTCATCACTCTATGTCGGATTCGAACCGACGCACCATAGCAAGCCATGGTATAACACTCAGATACAATGAGCAAGAGAGTGGAATTTTTTTACTTGATAGATTGAACCTAGATTCGAGCCCATGACCAGCCGATTCCAAGCCAAACATAAGTAGCACTGAACTGAACACAACTTGAAAGTGTTCATATCTTCATGAATGACAAGAATATTTCTTTTCAGATAACTTCTTATAAGCTAGAGAATAAAAATATTAATTTTCATTTACTTTCTACGATAATTCTGGGTAAGTTACTTTTTCTAAATATAAAACTTTTATTCGTATTTATTCGCTATCATAAAGAATAATGACGATAAATCAAGATTTCTATTTAAAAAGTAAATGCTTACAATTTAAATAAAATAGAATAATTCATGATTTAAATAAAATATTCGTATAAATGATTTACATATGTAGAAAAGTCATTGACAAATTTATAATAAAAATCTTTACGTTCGCGTTGATTATCTATTCAGCATCCATCACAAATTATTTTAGTTGATTAAGAAAAAAGAAACGTTTTCTTTAGACAATTCGATATTTTGGATGAGTGTTTAAATAATAAAGTATAACAGGAATTCATGTAAAAAAAAGATAAGAAAAATCAGATTATTAACCAACTATAATGGCAGTATTTTAACCCGATTTCATTTAGATTTTTCTATATAAAAAAATCAAACTTTTTAGATTTTGATTAGTTTTCAATCAATTGTCAATGAGCATTAAAAAAAATCAGTTAAAATCGATTAAAAAGAATCGAAATCTAAAAAGTTTGATTTTTTCATAAAGAAAAATCTAAATAAAATCAGGTTATAATAGCACCATTATGGTCGGTTAATAATCTGATTTTTCTAATCGTTTTTTAAGTAGAAAAATTTATTTTATTCAATTTAATGGAATAAAAATTTAACTTGGTTAAATCTTGATTCTGAACACGAAAATTGAGGGTCAGAAACAATTGAAAGGAATATCGCCAGTTGCTCTAAATTCAATGATAATTATAATCAATTCTTACGAAATCTGTTATTGAGATCCCTATTGTAGAATTAGATCGTTTGATTTTCACCTAGATTATTATATATAAAAATAATAAATACCTAAGTTAATTATTATTCCGTCGGTTCGAAAATTAAAGCAAGATTATCAAAATGATCCGTTTTTAAATATATATTTGAAATAATCACTTATATTTATAGATTCAGTTCCAATTCGAAAATTATGCATAAGACCGCATTCACATGTTAAAATCGCGTTCAGATGCGTCCAGGGAGCTCTTTAATCGGGTTTAGACGTGGATTAACTATGAGTCGCGTCTAGGCGCGTGCACATCTTACATTTCCGATGCGTTTATGTACTCGAAGAACTATTCCACGCAGAGTGACTGGGTGAAAATACATTTTAAATAAGAATCTAAACGCATCTATACGCATTTGTTCTTACTAACGCTAGCAAACGAATTAAGTTCTTGAAACGCGCTTGAAAAAACTCTGTGATAGACGCTTCTACACGCGTTTCAGAGCTGTTTCGATAACAAACGCGTCAGAACGCCAAAATTTGCAACAAAAACGTGTATAGACGCGTGAAAAGTGCGTTTCGTGATTACATGGGATGGATTATATGTATTTATGTCATATTCAATATCAACATACTGCTTTAAATGCCAATGATGTGTCTTAAGATCCAAATGAAAGTAAAACATTAATTATCCCTAATATTCTATTTAAAGTAAAGAATAAATATAGAATAATTTAAATCTGCATATTTATTAAATATTCTTCATTATAAACTTCTCAAAAGTGTTTTGATAATACTGAAATTTTATAAATTAGTATACTTGTTTAGAACGACTGTTACTGGATATGTATTAAATGAAGATCGATTACATTTCGTGATACAAATATATAAGACACATGTGACTGTAATAAAATATTTTCATCATATTTCATTTTATTCAGTAGCAATGTGACTTATATTAACTAGTTTTTATAATAAAATCAATAATCAATATTTCTGAATTTAATTAAAATTGTTGATATATTTATATTTTGTTCATATTTTTTTGATCTGAGAGAATTGTATTGTAAACGATGAGAAAATAGTCTATAGTAACATTCATGATCATATATTCTTATAAAAAGAAACCATCATAAATCAGATTATAATCCATTTTTTTTGTAATTAAGCATTGATTAAAATGGCACGTTTTTAACTAGTCTCTTTATTTAAAAATAAACTGTTTATAATCAATTTTCGAGTCTTACTTAATATTAATTGATTCTAAGAGATTAAAATTAATTTTTTTTCAATTATTTTCTTATAGAATACTGTTTAATCTATTTTAATCTTTTACTACTTGTCAATCCTTTTTAATCTTGTGTATTAAAAATAATTATTTTTTTCAGAATTTTAACATGAAATTTACAGTTTTTCATGACTATTATATTGTTTATGCACATAATTATCAAGTTACTATTGTACGAAAGCTATATAAATAAAATAATGTTGAAGTTCTTATATAAATTATTTCAAATCAATATGATAAAATTTGTACAAAAAAAAATCGATCAAAATGAATTTTCTTTAGGCAACTCCTTGTGACTATTTTTTCGAGTAAGAATCAATTAATTAACATTATTTATCTCAATTGTATAATGGAACAATAATCAGATTAAAATTAATTATCTATAGTTCGGTGCATTTTTCAGTCTACATTAGCGATTATGTTTGCTTAGTCTCTGAAATGTGTATCCTATATCAATGATATTGGAGATGTAATCAATCTACACTTGTTTTCACTTTAAGCAACATTCAAAACCGATATGTGTTTTTGATTGATCATTTAAATGCATGACAGCAAAGTATTGAATGAAGCACTAAATAAAAATATGTTTATATTGCTCCATACAAAAGCAGATGGCTAAATGTTCAATTAAATATAATAATTTTTAACTAAATTTGACAGAATAATTCTTGTATAACGAATTCTCTTTAGAAATAACTTGTTAAAATTGATTTTATATTTAGTATCTCAAATGAAAAAATTCCGTTTGATACATTATCATACTAAGATATTTCACTGTTACATATCTTATTTCTCAACAATTATTATTTGTTATATTTTTGATTGATTAACTCTTTAGATAAAAAGTATGGTTAATAACAATCATTCATATATAGAATAAAAGAGAGAAACTACTCTTTTGAATTATCATTTAAATATACATCTATAAATCGAATAATGAAATATTTTAGTACAAATTTAATTATGAATTTATATTTATCACATAATAAAAATTTTTCTTTTCCAATATTTGTTCATCTTCACATTTTTTAAATCTTTTAATAGCTTGACATTTTTTCTATTAGAAATAAATCATAGAAAATTCAATTAACACCTTTTGCATTCATTCAAACTTTCTTTCCGATTTTGTATTCTCAAAAGACAAGAACAACTTTATGAACTGAACTTTAGACAAATTCTATGATAAAACAAATAAAATTAAGAGCCATTCCCTGTAAGAATCACGGACTTTGGGAAGTGACCCATTCCAGAATTGCCTGAAAATTTCAGGGTATATAGAAAAAATTGCGCTGAT
>JAJEKB010009442.1:0-14861 GCA_022393335.1 Macrotrachela quadricornifera | reverse complement strand
ATTTTGTTTCTTCTTACGAAATCATATTAGATAATAAAAAGATGAAATCAGAAAAATGAAATTTCACATTCGTTTAGAAAAGAGTGATCGTTTCACAACCTCGAAAACTACCCACACAGAGTTTTACTTTCTTTGGAAACAAAAATTATACAATTAAAATAAGCTTTTCCATGGGGATTGTAGAGCTTTTCACGCTGCATCTTAGGGTATATTCTGTTTTTTTTTTGATAAAACGTATTTAGAGATTGAAATATGAAATACAAAGTGGGACCCACCGGTGGGTCCCATCGGGTCGAATGTGCTAAGGTTGATGTCTATAAAAAGTCAACAACAGGACATCAAGCAAACACTCCGTTCTTTTACATACTTCTGTGTAAATCTTACTGAAAACTCAGACATATAGTAATGTAAAAAGAATAATGTTCCTATTAGAATCAATGTCAAACATGAATTTACAATACTCGATTATTCTTAATTCAAGTTTAAAATAACAAGAAGGTCATTAAAAAAAAAGCTAAGTAATAGATCAAAAAGGCTTTTATTCATTGTGAATTCGGTTTTTCTGTACTAGATAATGGTCAGTTAAGTTTTATCAAAAACTATGATTTATTCATTTCTTGTTTATTAATAACTAACAATATTGAAAAACTAACATCAGACTTGAGTTCCTCATAGGAAATTATCTTTGGTGACTTTTTACTGGAGACAGTTCTTATTATTTATTATTAAGTGTTTGGTAAAACCCATTCAGTCTTGATTTATCGATCTTTCGTTATCTCGAATCAAAATTTTTAAGAAAAATAACAAAACAAATTATGAATTGTTTATTTACTTATTATTGAACTCAAATTTGGCTCGAGATTCGAATTCTATGCCTCCGACAACCCTCTGTAGAATTTTCTTTTAGAACTTCACAAGTTTTAAATATTAATCTACGCTACACCGTTTTCCAATTGGAATGAATACACAAACATACCGACAAACTTTAGAAACAAGCATACCTGTAAAAATACAAACTTATCTTATGCCGTATGATCCCTGCTTCAATTCGGAAAATAAATTGTTATTTTCTTAGAAAAAACATTCTGCACTCAAAAACTTCTTTCAAAATTTTCACAAAAACTAATGCTATCGATCGACTTCTTGATCTAAACAATCTTTGATCAAACTTTATAAAAAAAAATCGTTCTTTTTAGTCTTTTTTTTTAAACAAGTAACGATCGTCAAATGTAACTCTTCATTCTATCTATTTCGAGAATCATTCATAGGCAAATGGTCCACAAAAGTGACACTATAGTCAGCTCAGTTTGAACGAGTCGTCCACATTTTATGATTTCTAAAATAAAAACTATCAATCTTAAATTCGAAAAAAAATCAAGCACTCAGGATTTTCTCATCATCGATAATATTTCTTTACTTTTATGATGTCTTGATAGAGTATTGAGATGAGTCGCCTGAACTATAGTTCAATCAGAGTTCATAACGAAAAACTGAGACAAGACGTAACATTCCCATTGATTTTAGCTAATTTACTTTAGCCTGACCTTGTACCCTGAGCAAACACACAATAAGAATAAAACATTTCGCTTCAACTTCTCATTAGGATTTCCAATAACATTTGTCCGTTAGGTTCTTCTGATATAAGAAAAAACGCATGATGTTGGAAACTACGTGAACAGGAATTCGGAATGACAACAAGCAAATAACATCATATTAGGATTCAGAAGTCCTTTAATGAATAGGTCCTTTTTTTTACGTCAAATGTTTATTAAAGAATTATTTTATCTAAAGAATCGAATCATTCACCATTTTCTCAAAGTGCCTCAACTCTCATTTATTATGCTTACGATGAAGCTTTTAAATCAACGCCTAGTCGTTCGTCGGCCACTCACGACAAGCCGTTTGCATATTTAACGCCACTATATCGATCGATATTAGTTCAGCTTTGAAATTAATGGATTCATCTCATTTGAACTCTTCTAAAAAAGCTACTGGATATTTTCTAGGAATTTACATATTTTTGTATATATCTCACTCAAAGATCCAACATATAGTAATCAACAAAGAAAATTGTTTATATTAGAATCAACATAGAGCATACATTCACGACCTTCGAATATTCATGAGTCAAGCTTAAAACAACAACCAGTTCATTAAAGAAGGCTAAGAAATAGATCGCAAACATTTTTACTGACTTCGAATTCGTATTTTTCGTGCTCGATAACGATCAGTCAAATTTTATTAGAAACAATTATTTACTAATTTATCATTATTTAATACCTACCAATACTGAAAAACTAACCTCAGATTTTGATTCTTCATAGTCAATTGCCTTTAAGTAAAATTTTATTCGAGACAGTTTATATTATTTACTATTAATTATATGGCAAACTAACTCAGTTTTCATTTATCGATCTTCGACCATTCTGGATCAAACTGCAGAGAAACTTTAGAAGGAAGCATATCTGTATAACTAAAAACTTATTGTATGTTATATAATCTCTCCTTCAATCCACGAGACAAATTATTATTACGTGAAAAAAGCCTTATTTTTAGTAAAAAAATTATTTGAAAAAATTCAAAAACTAATGGTACGATTCGATTCTCCTACCCTGAGAACCCTTTGGGAACATTTTTAGGAACTGTTACATTCTAGTATTATCGATATAATCGTTGCTGTTCTCTGATAGATTAGAACAGGCAGACAAACTTTAAAGTAATTTACGGGCCATATAACGCTTTCTTTCAAAAAAGGGAATAGACAATGATTATCTTCTCTTATAACTAAATCGAAACGAGAGGAAAGTCAATATAGTCATACAGATATTTTGCTGGCACTCAAGTGGCAGTACAAGCGTGAAGTTTATATGCTTTCAACGATATATTCAGCAATATACGAGAATTCAAGCAAAATAAATCGACAAATTGGAAAAGGGATTCGAAAATCTGTTTATATTCTTGACTATTCTGAAAAAGATGGAGACAGTCGATCATGTTGACATGTACCTGCCATTTTCCGAATATATAAGAAAATCAGTAAAATGGTACGAGACACTTTTTTTTTTATCCCATAGGTACGCAGTATATAATGCATTTGTAATTTATGAAATACAGAACTACTTTGAAAGACCATTAAAAAGAAATTCTCCGGTCATTTGTGCATCGTATAATATACGCAGTGATACACAATATATTTAACGTGACTGCGATGCAGCTTCCATGTACTGTTGATTGCTTCAAAGACTACCATACTAAGATGGACTACTAATGACTGTTTGAGGCTAAAATGTAATTACTTTGTACAGAAAAAAGGATCATATTTTTAAATTTTATAAAAATAAGTTAGGACACAAAGAGTTAAAAAATAACTATCCTTTGACTAAAAATTCGATTGACAAAAGATTTCAAAAAACGAATTTCGAAATCGAATTCCTCAATCCTAAAACCTTGAGATGATATCTATTTTATGTGAATTATAATCATATCTTGACTAAGAAAACCCTGCTCCTTTTGATTGGTTTAGACAGACAAACTTAAAACATTAATCTATCTCGTAAAATTCTTTCTTTCAAAAAAGGAGATTACACCAAAAACAGACTTAGAATGTAAAAACCTTGACTAAAAAGCTGTTAGCGTCATACCTGTGAGATTAAAATCGTGAGACATGATGTACCTATAATTACTAAGTTACCCAAAAGTTGTCTTTTATATATATTCAGATATAGTTAGATATTATTCTTTCCTCTATAGCATAAAATTTCGACGAGAAAATATTCGAAAAATATTTAAACTAGACTTGGTTTTTACATGATCACTGACAGTCCTTGAAGATGCATGTCACCATATGTGAGAACCTCCAGATTCTATTTCTCATGCGATATAATGGTTTATAATGGTGTGTTAGTCACGAACTGTGGAGTGGGCGAGCGGAGAAAATGAGTCCAAATTTCTACCCCTATATGCAGGCCCCGCGCGAGGGTCCCAGGTTTGGGGGGGTGCAAGACTTCTGAGATAGTCTGATTGAAGAAAGCAAAATTTTTTTTTTCGCATCAGACTTAGTATTAATCTTTATCGTACAATCTGAAATGCAATATTTTTCGCGGAACGAAAACTTTTTGCAACTTTCTTAGAAAATTCGACTGTATCTGGTAAATTCTCAATAAAACAACCAGTGTATGACGTAAGAAACTTGCTCAATACATCTGCCGTCGAAGGCGGCCGCTTTGGTAACGATTGTTCTCGACTAAGCTGTTTCGAAGGAAAAATAGACTAAAGTTAGAAGTTTTTATGGATTCACTGCGGTTACGCAGATGTTATTTTTCGCGAAGCGAAAACTTTTCTCATATCAGACTCATGAAAGACATTTCTTTTTCTTATTTTTCTCGGAAGTAAAAAGTGTTGCTATAACTCTTAGTCATTTCGCCACCGAAGGCGACCACGCTAGCGACGACTGCGCATAAATAAAGGTGTTCAGAAGGTAGGATACAGTAAAGTATACCATGAAAACAAGAAGATTAGAGTTATTTTTAAGGCGAGTATGCCCATGCAGCTACTTCTTCATGAAGAGAAGAATTCTAATATTTCAAAATTTTGTAGCAAAAAACATTGTTTATGCCAGAATTTCAAGTAAAAAAACAGCTGATTTCTTCAACTTGCCGTAGAACTTCATGTTTTCGACTGATATCTCAACGATAATCGCCGATTATTATTATAAAAAGATCATTCCCTGACTCCCATTTCCACTTAGAACATCTCTAAAAGATGTTTTTAAAAATGTCCCTATGAGATACTTTGCAAATTCAAAAAAATATTATCCATTTTGGTGTCTAATAATAAATAATTTTTAATTTTTGGGAGGGTGCACACCCCCCTACACCCCCCCACTTTCGCGGGTGCTGCCTATATGCTTCAACACTCTCTTTCAAGTCGTGTTTCACAAAAATTCATAAATATAGAGATTGAAAACAGCACATAAATCAATTTTGGCAATTGTCTAAATAAACGATTATGAAAAATGTTTAGAAGCAGCTTTTGTTGTATATTATTTAATAGAGATCTTTACTTTAAGTTTTTTGAATAAATAAAATGTTAAGATATTTAAAGAATTGGATCAGAATCATTCGCATAATTTTTATTATGTATACTTGAATGGTCGTAATATATTTAATTAATGAAATATTTTTTGAACTGTATGAAATTTTCTTATTAATGTCTGGTATTAGTGATAATATGGTTATTTGTGATATCAAGATTTTCGTCTTCACTTTTAGTGAGAAATAGATGGTCTCTGCGACTTATTAATAAAGTTTAATACAGTGCAATAACAATATTGACAAAAACTAATCAATATTATTGCCAAATTAAGATTAATAAATATATATGTCAATAAAACATTTGTAGCTTTATATGCATCAATAGATTTACAATCTTAATAGATTTATTTTAGACAAGGTATAAGAAATGAGTATATATTGTCAATATATTCAAAAATCTGTTCATACTACTGATGATATACATGTATTTCAAATGTAAATAAAATAAATTCTATTTCACTATGTTCTTAATAGATAGTCAATGAAAAGTATCGGAAAATAATAATAAATATGACTAGAAGTAAAATGTTTAGATATTTTTGCACAGCAAAAAAAATTGAATAAAGGGTTAATCCATGGAGACCCAACCACTTTTTGGAAAAATGTTTTTTTATCAACTTTTTTCTGCTGGTTAGGCCGGTATGCAATAGAAAATAAGTTTTGTCGAAAAAAAATTCCAAGGTCGTATCTGATATAACAGAGATCCAAGCTGATTTGTTGGAATACCTAAAGGCAGACCCGATTATTATGGTCATTCCAATGTTTCGAGCTGATATTTTTGGTATACATAGGCAGCTACTAGACAAGCAAAACCTCCGAAGGATTTCTATTTTGGATGAATTCTCACTGAAATAGCCCGTTTTTAAGTAAAGTGATGTGTATAGATTTTATATGAAAAATATAGTTTCTTGCTGATTGTGTAAAAATTGTTTTTCTTAAAAATATGCTATTTCAGTGGGAGTCCATGCAATATAGAAATCCTTTGGAGGTTTTGCTTGTCTAGTAGCTGCCTATCTATACCTAAAATATCAGCTCGAAACATTGAAACAACCATGGTAGTCGAGTCTGCCTATAGGTATTCCAACAAATCACCTTGGATCTTTGTTATATCAAATACGACCTTGGAGTTTTTTTCGGCCAAACTTATTTTCTACTACATACCGGTCTAACCAGCAGAAAAAAGTTGATAGAAAAACATTTTTCCAAAAAAGTGGTTGGGTCTCCATGGATTAACCCTAAACATGAGTTCTATATGTGTAATTTGAGGATTAGTTTGATAGAAATAAATACTTGAGAAAGAAGAAAGTAAATATTCATAGTAATATATTTGAAATAGCATGAACAACTATTCAATTAAAATCATGAAATTCCAAGAGGACTCGAATCTATATCTTTCGATATTCAATCGGTTGTTTCATCAATTAAACTATCCGAATTTCTTCCTCGTCTTCAATAAAGATGACATGTTGATTTCACAAATATTTTATGTCTACTCGAAGATAATGATAATCAAATATTATTTTCTCTTTCTATAGCTGCACGAGAACTGTTATCTACAAGATAGAATATATATTAGGAAAATAGAATTCTGATTTCATTTAGTTATCTAGTATCATACAAAGTTCATTCTATCATCCTCATTCGTGCATAAAGAAAATAAAAGATTATTTTCTTCTTTCACAAATATATATATGTATCAAACTCACCCCCACCCTCATCGTTTATTTAATATAAAATTCCTTATCTATCTTGTTTGGAATTATAGCATTACTCACTCTATACTTTAACTTATTGAATAGTAATAAAAAAAACAAGAAGATAAGATCTATTTTATTTTCATGTGTCACGATTGTATAAGGATCATTTAAAAAAAAATAGTGCAGATAAGTATTTTTTCGAATAAGTTTTATTAGAAACAAGACAGATAATTATAGTTTTCCTTGTTAAAAAGAGAAGATGAAGATGCATTGAATCGTGTATTACAATATTTCATGATTTGATTTTTTTATAAATTTTTCGAATGATCTTTTTAAGAGCATAACTATCTAGAAAAGTGTTACTCTGAATTTTCAATTAATGACTAATCAAATATCAACAAAATGCAGAAATCTTAGATCAATAATATTTATTATAGTGAACTTTTCAATTTTGTCTTTCTATTAATTCTTATGAAAGAAAAATCTCATTTTTATTCCTTTTCTCTTTTCGCACAAAAAAGCTATTAGCAGTCCAGTAGAAAATTTTAGGATTAAATCTAGCAAATTCTATAATGATACTTAAAATTATCAACCCTCAAGATTCTGCACCTCCATCTAGGTTGTAATATAGCTATGTAAAAGACATTGTATCAAAAACCAAATTTTAATCGATCTTTTCCTGATTTAAAATTGATTGAAATCGATTACTACTGGATAATTGATTTTAATTTGTGATCACCTCTTAAACTGATTTTAGTCTGTAGCACTTACCTTTTTCTTGGCTTAACCCTATTGTTACTTTTTAATTGATCATAATTGATTACTCTTATATAATCGATTTTAATCAGGCACATCGAGAAACAGCGTTTTTCTCAAGATTCGACCGCAAAACCCTCGATAAGCCTATGATTTTTCTAACTTTCAATGTTAACAAACTATAAAGTTACCATTGCGCTAAAGTCAGACATGTATATTAAAATCGGAACTCCTATACAATTTTTTTAAAAATGAGATGGTGCAATTGCATTAGAAATCGATTAAAATAGATTTTCTCTCAGAAAACCTGAGCAACTCATTAAAAACTTAATTGATCATTGTCTATTACCACTGAAATCAATTAACTCTCATTACCTTTCAGAATTTCTCAATATTCGATTAAGAGTCTAAACAGTTTTAATCAGCGTCAACGCGAATCGATTAAATTCGATTTCAGTGGGTCACAATGATAGAAGTTTCCTATTAATCGAAAAGCTTTTTAAAACAAACGGTTTAAAATCGATTTTCTCGAAGATAATCATAAAAAAATGTTTAAATATGTCAATTTTCGATTAAATTAAAGACACTAATTGATTTTAATCGATTATTTTGATTTTTATAAGAAAAATTGATTATAGTTGATTAAAAAAACAATTAAGGTCATATACATTTTTAATCGATTACTTTCATTACTGTTGAAAAATTTAATTTTAATCGAGAATGATCGAACAAAATCAATTAAAACCAATTTTTGTTTTAAATTTAATGAAAAATTATAATATCTAATCGAATTTTTCTCGTTTTTTTTACATGAGTATTGTAATTGGATTGTAAATCCATTACAATCATTAAAATTCCCCATCCAATTATTTTGCCCCAAAACTTTCGTACTAACCCATTTGAAACACATTTCTCAATGAACTCATGTTTACGATCGATAGAAACATATAGATTGTTAATGAATAAATATCCTATCGATTTTTGGTTTGGTGAGTGCTACGAGTCTGGATTAATTACGAGGAACTTCTCTTATTGTTTTCGATGTAAAAATACGGATAGAGTTTCTAATTTTCATTCTGTATTCTTTGTTGTCTATTCAAAATGGATGCAGCAATGTTTTTACAATAATTAGTATAAAAATACACTACCTTCATTTGCAAAAAGATTATTTTCATTGACTGAATCCACACATATAGTAAGGGTCTTATTTAATTGTTACCATAAAGTAACAATTTCTTCAATAGAATATACTGAAAGATTCTACCCATGTAAAAAAATTAGCGAAAAAAATCAGATTAAAATCGATTACAAAATGATTAAAAATCAATTAAAATCGTAAGCTTTTAATTGATTTTTCATCGGTTTTTAATCAAATAATCTAAAAAGCTGGTTTTCCATTGATTATTCCACCTATTTTCGATTATAACCGATTAAAAGTGGTGAGAAAACATCGATTTTAATTGACTTTCTTTTACCAAATTTTCATCGATTTCAATCGAGCTTTTTACAAACTTTTATCCGATTATAGCTGAAAATAGGTGAAATAATCGATGAAAATTCCAACGTTTAAGATTATCTGATTAAGAATTGTAAAAAATCGACTAAAAGCGCATAATTTATATCGATTTTAATCAAAAAAGATTTGGTTTTTCTGTTAAGTTTTTTTACATGGGTAAGATGAGATTGAAATCGGCGAAATCAAATATCTTCGATTATAAATTAGATTGAAATCTATTCAAATGATTATCTATGATTGAGTTGAGATTGAAATCACAGAAATCGATTATCTTTGATTATAAATCCGATTAAAATTCAGTAAAATTATCAGGAACGATTGTCAAGATTGAGATCAGAGAAATGAATTTTCCCAATCAGAAATTTAATTAAGATCTGATTGGAACCTGAATAACGAATTTCAATGATCGAGAAAAGACTTTTTTAATATCAAAACAAGAATGAAAATCATTTTTCATCCGATTTTTTCAGAGAAATCGGGTGATTGTAAGAATAATTGGAATCGCGTCGGAATAATTAAAAATAATCCGGATTTAGGTAGAATATTTTCCATTGGGAGAATCCTTCTGAGATTAAACATGATATACCTATAGGTACTAATTTCCTAAAAACTCATTTTTTGTGAAACACGATCTGAAAGAGAGTGTTGAAGTGTTTAAGGGTAGAAATTTGGACTCACCCAATCCCCCTCTCCCTTCACAGACCGTGACGAACACTACATCAAAAAGTGTAATAGACTCTGTCCGAGACACTACGAAAGACTATTATAAATTGTAACCGACACAGTATCAAAAACTGTAACACAGTGTGATCTAGGTTGCATCAAAGACCATTATAGATATGATATTTTGCCTTCAAAAGATTTATAAATCATGTTTTAATAAGAATTTATAGAAAGCTGATTCAATAGATTCAAAATTCAAATTTTAGTATAGAGTAGAACTAAACTAATAGTATACATACTACAAATATCAACCCTTTTATTCCAACCAATCTATAAAACAAAAATAAGGTTGCACAAAAAATCAGAACTTAATTGTAACTAAAGACCCCTGCGGAAGGTTGGACTCAAGACGGAGAAAGCGAGATTCCTGGAATGTGTACCTCTACTATACTCCCCTGTGCTCTCTTGTACTCCACTGTACGTCCACTATGTTTCTCTGTACTTCCCTGTGCTCCTACGTTACTTCCACTGCACTTTTCTGTGCTTTCAATGTATTCCACTGTAATCCCCTGTACTTCACCGTGCTCTCACTATATTTCCACTGCACTTCCCTGTGCTTCCACTATACTTCCCTGTGATTCCAATATTATCCCCTGCACTTCTATTGAACTCCTACTGTACTTCCACTGTAATCCACTTTACTCCCACTGTACTCTATGAGTACAGAATTTTTGACTTTTCCAACTTGGTTGGACTTTAATATTCGAGAAAAAATTGATTTAATTTACATAAGAAAAAAGTTCCTGAATGCAAAATACAACATTTATTGCTACTAAAAATGTTAATTCAGCAACTTTTTTATGTTTTATAAATATATAAATAATTAATGGACAGATAGAACGTATATATGTAGTGAATGAGCACGTACGACGTATATGCGTAATGAACGAACAGATATGACGTATGTGTGTGAAGAGCACGCCAATTGTACCGTTTGGGTGCAAAAATCGAAAAAAATAAATTTCATGATAAAGGAAAGGTAACTATTCTATTTAATAGAGCTATGTCGAATGTGTATAAAAATCATATTTTCCCGACACTTCCTTGTCCTATAGTTGAGATTCACTATTTTACGGCTAATTCCTATGTATTAGATGTGTTTTCCCTATAAATAGGGTATATACACTGCTCCCATAAACACTTAGCTACTAAAATTATTTTATGTATTGAATCTTTTCGCCTACCACTTCATTCGATGCTCAATGACATTTGTCGAAACAAAATCTGTTTCAATGAAATTTCCATGATTTGCATGTCGCTCGACATCAATTATCGTGAAAATTTCGCTCTACATTTTCTTAGTAAGACTAGATTTTCTTTTGAACAGAAAAAGATTTTTACTTGACTTTTTTTTGGACATTAATCACCTCTTTGAGCTGAAAAAGGATAAAATTTTTGTGGCAAAAGCTTTAGTTTTCATTGAGTTACAGGAATAACAAAATCGAAAATTTCGCTCTACATTTAGTGTTAACATCGTTATTTCGATACATTGTACATAACTTTTCGACTACTGAACTTTATGAAACAAACTTCTATCACTTGTCAAAATGTTTTTCCCCAATTTCTCTTTGATACTGAATCAAATTTTTTCAAAGAAGATCTCGCCGAAAATAATGGCAACGATTTTCATCTCGCCCTACACATACAATTAGAACTGTCTTAACGGACATTGTCGCCAACTTTTCATTTAAAAAATGTTATCCAAAGCAACAAGTGTTAATATATTCTGAAAGCGTTTGTCGAGTGCTACAAAACTAGCTAATCAAAGAATTGTAAAGAGAATTAAAGTGTAGTAAAATAAATAGATTTTCTTCTGGGAGGTGGCGTTAAAAGCTACATATTTTATATTGTTATTACGATTTCTCGTGAGCTATGAGAGCTACAAACTTTATCATTTTCAGAAGTGAACGGGTATCTCTAGAGCTATAAAACAAAAAAAAAAATATGAAAATTGGTTGAGTAGAACCCGAGTTATAAGTATTTTTGTGTTCGGAATCAAACGGTACAATTGGCGCGCTCTTCACTCATGTACACATACATAAGAAAAAAGTTTCTGACAAAGAAGAAATTTGTAAACTATAATATAGATATTTTCTTTTCGTTCTGTAATGAAGTATATATGAACATACGTATATATGTACACTTTTTTCCGTTCTGTAACCAACCAGATGAAAGTTCCTGAACTGAAATTTAGTCTATTATAATATAGAATAAAAAATGACTGATTCATTAAATATTTTCATAAATCACTTAATTGATAAAAATACATATTACACGCATGTATATAAATCATACAATACGGACGTCAATATGAAAGCAATTAAGCATATAAGAAATATATGGGCTATTTTCATTTTTTTTTCCATTCATATATGACGAACATGACCGATAAAGTCAGCCGCTTTGTCAATAAATAATATCATCATATATAAGAGACTGAAATTTATCATTTATTTCAATAAATTAAGTAAGTCTCTTAACAATAAGTTAGATAGAATCTTTAAAAATTTTTTTCGTTTTTTCTTCAACTGAGTAAATTTCTTTCATATTCAACTTATTATTGATTATTAATTAAATGACTCTTTCTGTTCTAAATGTAACAGTCATTTAATTGATAATCAATAACAAATTGAATATGAAAGAAAATTATCCGATTGAATGAAAAACACTCAAAATTTAAGCATTTATATATCTTTTTTTTTGGAAATAAACATACTACTGTTACATTGGAACAGAAAGAGTAGTATGTTTATTTCCACCCCAAAATTTTTCCCCGAGGATGAGTGCTGTCCGTTTGTTCTAACTACTTTTCTTTTAGCGTTGAATTAATGTATGTTTTCTACATTAATTCAACCTAGAGAGATACTGCTCTTGTTGGACAAAGACAACGGAAAGACCTTTTATGTACGTACATTGTCTGACCGCTGTTGGCTTTGATGCCTCCAACAATCAGGGTCTCTCTGGTCGCGCGCGCACACGTGAATATAAATATATATCAATTCATTTATTTCTTTTGAATTAAAATTACAAAGCAATCAAAATGTTATAATCAATAGCTGAAAATAAATAAAATTTATTAGTTCATTCCATTAATTTCATGGTAATTCAATGTTAAATCGTTGTACTCGATTGTTACCCAAATCAACAACATAGAGATTACCTTGACGATCAAATGATAATCCTTCGGGACAATTGAGTTGATTTGCTTGTGCTCCTTGACCATTTCCACCAACAATAACATTTCCTTGTTGTGCTCCTTTAGGCCAGCGTACAACTCGATTATTCCATCCATCAGCTACATAAACAGTATCCAATTGATCAACTACAACTCCATTAGGATGAGACAATAGTGTCAAACTATTTCCTTGTCCTTGTCCACCAGCAACAACAATACCTTCTGTTGCACCTTCTATCCATTTCATCACACGGTGATTATTCCTATCAGACACAAACACTGAATGTTCTCGATCGACGAATATGTAAGTGGGGCAATTGAGCTGATCAAGACGATTTCCTTGTCCATTTCCACCTGCTACTACTATTCCTTGGGATTCACCCATTCGATATCTTCTTACATCATGTTTGTCAATATCAGAAGCATAGAGAAATCCATTGTCATCCATTGTCAATCTCGAACAAGAGATATTTGAAATAATTATTTCTCCACTTGTTCCATTTTGACGAGGCCATCTGACTACTCTGTCATTCCCATAATTACAAATAATAAGACTATCTCTCTCTTTATCCACGATCACATCTGTTGGGTAATTCAATTGATGAGTACCATTTCCTTGTCCATTTCCACCTGCCACTATTTGTCCATTTGTTTCACCCGATTTCCATGCTACAATACGGTGATTACCCCAATCAGCAACATAAATTGTTTTTTCATCATCCACATATATACCGTAAGGGTTATGGAGTGTTGGACTTTGTCCTCCAACTGTTTGACCATTCTTGTTCCATTTGGCATTTATAGAAATATCTATCAAACTGGCACGAAGTGGTACTAAAAGAAAGAGAAAACATGATCATCATCAAAAGAAAAACTTCTATAATATTGTTTTTTACTCTGTTTGATGTGATAGAGAAGTATAAAGAAAAGCACTATTATAATAAACTGTATAGATGCCTATATCAATGATTTCTCAAATAAAAAGAAAGAATAAATTGGAGAGAAACTTTTTCTTGATAGAAGTATTTTAAAATCCTCGAAAGACATATATATATATATAGAACATTGTTCAATATCATATTTTCAAATAGTGGTAGAAAAAAATACAGAGATTTCTTGTTCGATAGTGGTCTTTTTTCATATCGATTGTTTCATTGAAATCGAAATAAAAAATATTTGTATATCTCACCCACAAGATAGTATATTTCTTGAAGTTTTATATAATTTCCAACAGTGTTCTATCGAACGAGTACGCAAGTCCACTCAAAAATGTTTTCTCTCTTACTTTCATTCTCATTAGTAATAATATTCATTTTGTCTGTTTGGTGATCCCTCACTTCGGTATGTAATAGTTCGTGCCTTACTATTCGTTCGACACGATTCGTCCTAAATACTTTTTGTCCCATTCCATTGTGTCCTTTTTACATCTCGTTCAAATTTACTTTCTTCTTATATATTTTATCATTTAATTTTTTGAAGATCAATTTCCATAGAAATTGAAAAAAATATTGTATGTGAATGAATTTTTATCGTCACGTCCAGGGTTGCCAACTGTGGCCCATTTTGGGGTACAGTACCTCAATTCGACCGTTTGTACCCCACTTAGAAATTTTGCTTTTACACTATAGATAGATCATCTTTGAGTAAAATGAAGGAGATTTTCTCTTTATGAAGTGTTGCTTTTGTAGAGATGCGAAGTGTAAATCATAACGACTGATTCAAAAATAATAAGTATGAATAACGGTTGCGTCTGCATAGACTTATGTATCCTCTTCTTCTGACCTCTCAATTTCACACTAAAGTCAGATTGATTTTATGATAGGTGCTGAGAAAAGGAAAAAAGCTGATTTCAATTCACAAAATCATTCTAAAATCTAAACAGCTATGAATATCAAATTTAG
>JAJEKB010009439.1:0-11930 GCA_022393335.1 Macrotrachela quadricornifera | reverse complement strand
TTTTGAAAAGCTTGGAACAAAACATCTTTTCTAAAATGCGATTTAGAGTCCATGCGATGGTACTATTTCATCACATATTTTTCCTTTCTTTTATTTAGCGATACCCTATTATACCAAACGAACAATTTCTCATATCGACCGAACACTGCTTTTATCTACTGGCAAAATAAAAATGCCACTAGTTTTCTTCTATTTTTCGGTCTTTTCAATTTGTTTCTATTTTTCGACTGCTATGTATCTGAGCATACACTAACAAATATGTTGGAGTATTCAACGAAACATGCAAATGCCAATATACAGTTCGAAACCTATGATTACATGTGCATAGCTAAAAAGAACTAGGCATAAGAGTATCCGCATAAGATTAACATATCCCAGTACATATCTCAACCTGTAACTATAAGAGTATAGTGGAAACCACGTAGGTCTCACCAATAAGTATAGAGATGTAATCATAAGCGTATAGAAACATATAATCATACATACATAAGGCTATACATGTATATATAAATCGAGGAGAGCATTTCATTTTAAACCTGTAACACCAAGACTTCGCATTTTTGAAAGACTTTGAAGCATTGCACCTAGGGATGTACCGAGACTGAACATTCGCTAACAAAGATGATCATTTTTCTCCCTCAAGAACCCCCGAGACTCTACGAGACTTTTATTGTGAATTGTTTCGCTTGATTTCATCTTGCTATTAGTAAGACCGGACAGACCGGCATTGGAAGAAAAATGCCGAGTCTCGGTCAATCTCGGCCAAAATTTTAACTTTTTCCATTTTTCGACCGAGACTGACCGAGACTCGGCATTTTTCTTTCAATGCCGGTCTGTCCGGTCTTACTAATAGCAAGATGAAATCAAGCGAAACAATTCGCAATAAAAGTCTCGTAGAGTCTCGGGGGTTCTTGAGGGAGAAAAATGATCATCTTTGTTAGCGAATATTCAGTCTCGGTACATCCCTAATTGCACCGCACTTCAATAGACTTTCGAAAACTTCAAGGAGCTCGCACAGATTTTATGAGACCTCATGAGATTTTCAACACTTTACAAGATCTCATCACGAAAGTCTTCGCTGTATTCTTCTTGACGGTATACATATGTAAGTATCATGTCAAGACTATAGTTATATGGCTATAGTTGTAAGGATACATTTATAGGACTATAGGTGTAAGGGTATAGTTATAAGAGAATAGTTGTAAGGATGTAGGTATAAGAGTACATGTGAGAGAGGAAAACCATCTAAATAATGAGACACCTTGTACACGGGACAAAACCTTTTTTGTAAATAAAGCGAAAATGGTATCATCAATTTTCCACAAAACCTTTTCGCCAGAAAATCAAAAATAGTTTCGTAGGTTTTCTATAAAAATCTCTTTCGGACAGAACCTTTTCTAGTGGTTCTGTGGAGTACCCACTAGCAGAACCTCGAAAAAGGTTCTGCAAAACTCCTTTATTTTTTAGAGAGTAGCGGAGCTATTTCTTAGAGGATAGCCTATCTTGAAAAAACCCCATTTTTTAGCAAAAAGTCATTTTTGAGAGGACTGTCTTTACTGAATGGAACGATGTACGTGGACTGAAAGTTTTAGGAGTAGCATACCACAGAGTCCTCTAGTTACAGTAAAATTTCAGACTTCTATCTTATTGTAGTCAAAAGTTAGTGCTGACCATAAAATGCCAAAATGATGTTTTTTCATTTTATTGGGTGATTTATAAAATCCTAACGGTTCATTATTTTGAGACAAAAATTTTATGCAGACCAGAACTCATTGAGATATATATTGGAAAAGAAATTTCAGCTCTATTCATCAAGCTGTTCTTGAGATATGATCACATTCGGACCATCCTTTTTTAAAATGGTCATTAAGATTTAAGGGTTCAATATTTTTCAAAACGGCTTGCGAGAAAATTCATTGAAGTCTTTTCTTTACAACATATCTTAAATTAAGTAAAATCTGATGACCTCGATTGAGCAAGTTCGTTCGTGGCTTATATGGACTGACTCACATATAGTGCGAAGGATCTGATTGTTTATTATGGATCAAAGTTAAATCACAAATGTAACATTTTATAATAAAAAGCTGGGCAGTGCAGTATGCACGGGATTTCGCTATTGTTCAATATAGCTCTAATAAAATTTGAATTAAAATATGCGTCACTACAGTTCATCTCAACCAATTAACAGTTTAATCGATATCATACGTTTTAACTCGATGATAGGAAAGGAACTTTTGCTTAAAGTTTGGTGCTTCTCGGTAAAATTGTAGGTAAGTTTTATTTGGTCTGTTACTTCTTTGAAGCAAATCGCACATCGATGAAAGATGTTGACCATTCGTTCAGCGCAGTTATAACAATAGCCATGATGACCACAAGGTAAAAGGTAGTAGTCACATTGGTTCATTACACATATAACGCAATTATTCGGCGTAGTATAAGCAGTATTCGTTACCGGTAATTCAAAATTGATTTTAGCTTGTGAATATTTCACGAGGTTTCTGTTGCACGCATAGCATATTCCATATTCGTTCACAAAAGTAATATTGAAACAGCACAAACAGTGAAATCGAAATCTATATGTATATTCTTCTTGCATCATGTCTGTTGCATAAATATTACTATTATGAAAGAAGCTGATAAGTGCATCGTAGACCACTGATTTATCTTGTTCTCGTAAATAAGCCTTGAGAGCATAATCTCGAACCATAACAGCCAGTGTATTTTTATCCGTTAATCCCGGCTTCTCATTGCAACTTGAGACAAAATCTCCATTCCAACGATCAACAGCAGCAATTTTCATTATATTTTTCAATTTCGAAATGCCATAGACACAACATGATGTTCGATGAGTAGTGTGGGCATTTCTTGGCTGATAGCAATAAACAGGAGATGCATCTTTTGTATATCCAATACCATTATAAAGCGCTTCACAAGGCTCCAAATTATACAATTTACTAAATAGTAAATCTAATACTTTTGAAGTAAGGTTAGATACATCTTCCTTGTCTATTATTTTCTTCTCTCGAATGAGTTGCACAGCGAGAGTATGCGCAAGAAAGTTAATTGTTTGCGAACGACAGAAGCTGAACCAATTCACCGAACGCATAGATGTTCGTTCATACAGATACAAAAAGTAATTTCTAGATTGAGTAATGATTTTATAAATATTTCGATCGGATACAGTTTTAAGTTCACTTTGGGTCTGATTTAAAATTTGATCGAACTCATCTAGCCATATGTCGCGGCTAAAAATGCGTGATTGAATACCGGATCTCGAATGAATGCTTTTCAGGAGAGATTTGAGTTCATCCATAATGATGATAGAATGTTCTGCATCAGCATTAATGTCTTCCGGTAAACGCCATACAAGAATATTGGAAAAATATTCATATAGTTGGTCGATACTAGTTCGATATTTATTGAAAAATTCGATCTTAGCGTCTGCTGGTGTGAGTAGCATGTCTCGGGATGTGGATAATTGAAGAATAATTAATATGGGACTTTTCATGGTATCCATATTTCCTGAAGCCAGTTCGTTGATGTAAAGCTCCCAGATAGATTCAATCGGATTCGTCATATATTGATGTGAAAGCGAATAGCACAAAATAACTACAGTACTTAGTTTGAACGAAAATTTAACGACTTTGTCAACTTCAAAGATTTGATCTCTTGAAGCATAGTAACCGGGCGATGGAAAATTGACAACATAGTCAAAAACAACAAGGGATTGGTTCGATGGAAGCAGGCTATTCAACTGTGTACTCTCGAAATAAGTCATGAATGATTGTGAATGGTCAGTTGAAGGCTTATCGACTAGTGGATTGCAACGAAATAAGGAGTTTATTATGTGATGTCGATCACTCGTTTGACCACCTATCAAACTAATGGTAATAACATCTTTTGGACCGGCGTTACTATTAATGTCTTCTTCCATTGCTAGTTGCCATTTCATTGGAAAACTATTGTCACATATCAATTTGTTTGTCCAATCGTAATAACAAACTGATGATACAATCTCCTCTTTATTATTGGTAACAATGTCATCATGATTGATTGATTCAGTTGCCAGCATAGTCATCTTAGAAATATAACCGAAAATGATACGAATGGACGAATTTTCTAGTTTATATTCTGTTTCATGTTGCAAGTCATGTGTCTTTTCTTTACTTATTTGCTTTTTTTCTTATCTTTTCATTTTTCGTCTCACATGATGTAGTCTAATCATTATATCTGAAAGCAATGTCATATATACATAGAGATAGTGCATTATAATTGATGTATAGCAAAAGCAATATTTGAAGTAAGAAAAGATAAAAATAAAAAAGTAACGAAAATAAAATAGGTAAGATGCTTTTTCAAGATTAATAAATTTTTCAACCGTTTATTGATTTCATGCAAATAATATAATGAAACTTTTGGTCTAGTTCAATGGGACATTTTCAAAACACTAAAATAATATAAAAGCAATTTCTAACTAATATGTAAGATACTTTTTTCTTTTTCGTTTCTTTTCTAAATATTGCACTGCGATGATATCATTGCTTGTCCTCGCAGTATAATAGGGGGACGATCATAGGTGAAAATCAACTTTAGGGGCCATCTGATGTCAAGTGGAAAAAACAGACTTCTGTAATTCTTGTACTTCTCTGTATTTCGACACGATACGAAATTGTGTTTCATTTCTACTTAAAAGAAATGCTAGTGTTATCATATATAAAGAGTGAGCCAAAAGTGTTGGTATCTCATAGAAAATTTTCTCTTTCTTTGTTATTACTAATTTAAAAAACGCTCAGATGTGGACATATAATACTTTCGAACTAGATGAATAGTATCCTAAGTTTTCATAAGAACGTGATAAAGTAACAGATGTTTTATGATAAATTGCTCTGTTTGCATCTCATTTTACAATTTCTGATATGTGTGATAGAAAAAAAACAGAATGTACCACAAGGGGCAGTGTGAAAATATTTGTTGTGCTGTTTCTCTTCAAAAAAAAAAAATTAGCTTTACGTTGTAGACTGTAGAGCTTTTCACACTGCATCTTATGGTACATTCTGTTTTTTTTCTATCACACATATCAGAAATTGTAAAATAAGATGCCAACAGAGAAATTTATCATAAGACATCTGTTACTTTATCACGTCCTACGTAAAAAACTTTCTTTCAATTCTAGGTTATGGTTCTTTATTATACCCTGAGCTATACTTATGAAAAATTAGGATACTATTCGTCTATTCAAAAGTATTGTATGTTCAAATTTAAGCGTTTTTAAATTAGTAATAACAAAGAAAGAGAAAATTTTTTATGAGATACCAAGTTTTTTGGATCATCCTGTATATCTTTATTACTTAATGGAAATCGCCTTTGAAAGCACATAGACAATATAAAATATTACAAAATAAAAAAATAAAAACAAAGCGAACGTAGGAGATGATAAACTAAAAGAAGTGGCAAATATCACATTTCTTTTATAAATCATCTGAGCTATATAATATCTAGTTAATGACATAATTAATAACAAGTAACGCTCGTCGCTTCGACTCCCGTAGCCGTCGACTGAATAGTTGAATTTATTTACATATTATTTTCTTTTATTTCTCTTAGATAACTGATGGTAACATTAAATATAACTGAGTATACGTATTAAGATATTTTGACCTTAATCTGTAATAGTATAGTTAATTTAGAGTTTTATTATTCTCAGAATTAAAATCGCCACTTTCCTCGACTGATTGTGGAGCCAACCGTTTTCAAAGCAGTGCCGTAGAATTATCTGTTGTGTGGTACAATAGTTGGAAAATGTACTTAGGGTGTACCAGAAGTTCGTGGCCTGGTGTCACTTAGCCGTATAGATTTTTTTAATACTATTTGATCATACTTCAACTAATTGAATAATAATAAAATTTCGATAAGATCTGTTTTATTCGCATACGGCATGACAAGAGGATACTAGTGAGTATTTTTCGAATAACTTTTGATAGAAATAAGATAGAGGAGATAAAGATGTATCGAATCATATGCTATAGGTGTTACTAATATTGATTTCTGAAGTATTTTTATTTAATTTTCTAATTGGTGGGAAAATGCTTTTTTCATGAAAAAAGAAAAAGTACAAAAGTGAGCTTTTTTCATAAAAACTGCTAGAAAATCGTATTAGAGGCTGGACTTTAATACATATTATTGATCTCAATCTTCTGCAGTTTGTGGTTCTTCGACTAGTGACTTGTATCTATACTTAAGAATTGAAAGTTCACTGTAAACAACTTAGCAGGTAGGTGTATTCTTAATAAGGTTAATTGAAAACGTCACAAAAAAAAACATAAAAAGCCTCTATTATATATGATTTGGTGCATTTTCATCTCCTCTTTCCAACGATGAAAACCACAGTTCTCTATCTTGTTTTTATCAAAAGTTATTTAAAAAAGATACTCATCTGCCTTTTTTTTTAAATGAGCGCTAATATTGTCGTGACGTGTGCAAACAAAACAGATCTTATCGAAATTTTATTATTATTCAATTAGTTGAAGTATGATCAAATAGTATAAAAAAATAGAACATTCTTTCCTCTATCACACTATATAGAAAGAAAGTTTCTTAAAGGAAAGTATTTTCATTACCAGGACATTTTTCTTAATAGGAACATTTTGTTCCTTGCTCATGATACTCAATAAATATCTCTTTTTAACGTAAAAAACATAGAATCAATTTCTTGGAAACTAATAGAAAATATCAAAGCCGAATGTGTGAGGGGAAGATACGATATATGTACTAACATGTGAGAAAATAATTACAAGAGATAAAATTTTACAATAACTAAAAGTTGAGCAAACTATTGTATAGGATTATAACTTTTTGAATACTGCCCTTTCAATGAATTGAAAACTTCAATAAACATCGAGTATCGTATTAAATTACGAAATGTTAGCATCAAAATCAATCAAGTTATTTGGTTAGTATCTACAATACAGAAGCGAAGATTTCAGATTTATGCCACACCACCATCAACAAAAAGTTCAATGCCAGTTACATAACTACTATCATCTGATGCCAAAAAGACTGCAGCTTTTGCAATTTCATCAGGTGTACCAATGTAGCCTCTTGCGGTGCGAGCACCCAAAAAGGCATAAAGTTCTTTCATTTCTTCTTCATTCTTGCCAGTATTTTTAAATATAGATGTGTCGATTGAACCTGGACTTAAGGCATTTACTCGAATTTTTCGCTCCTTCAGATCAACTGTCCAACAACGAGCAAAAGAACGAACTGCTGCTTTTGTGGCACTGTAAACGCAACGTTTTTCCAATGCTTTAACAGAACCAACAGATGCATTCAAAATGATCGATCCACCAACGACAAGTATTGGTAATGCTTTTTGAACAGTGAATAACATTCCTTTGACATTAATATCAATTAAATTATGGCAATCTTTTTCGCTGATAGAACCCAATGGTGTAAACTCAAATATTCCAGCATTGGCGAAAAGAATATCTAAACGACCCTGTTCTCTTTTAATTATATCATATAATTTGTCCAAATCGGTCATATTTGATACATCACCTTGTATTCCAGTTACATTTTTACTATCTAATTTTTTCACTGCTTCATTAAGAGCACCTTATCGTCGACCAGTAATGAAGACATGAGCTGCGCCTTCCAAAAGAAATTGTCGAGCACTAGCTAAACCGATACCATCTGAACCACCGGTGATCAAAGCAATTTTTCCATCAAGTTTACCCATTCTTTTTTTATTGATATCAACTATCAATGGTGATTATACAACTTGTTTTCCTTTTTATTATTCAGTTGTGGACATAAATAAGCAAAATAATCGTGTTGCATATGCTTTTATTTCGTCCTTCAATGATTTATCACCTCTTTTTGGCTGCACGTTTTCTTTTTCAATAGTATGTTTTAGTGTTGTCATACAATAAAGGATAATATTGCGTTGTGTACACCTATGTGATCAAAATCATTAAAAAATCGGTGATTAATCACGGTTTATCAAAACGATAATCGACTAAATAATCATCGATTTTTACCATATATTGCGATTAATCACCGATTATTTATAATGTTACCATAGCAATATCGAGAATTTCATCTCTTATAGTCGCCATTAATCAATAAACTTACTGAAAATTGATTGATGCCATCTAGGTTTTTCAACTATTCTTTTTACCATCGACATAATTGATGTAGTAGCAGCTAGTACCATCGTCATTCATTTATATATGTTAATATGAAAATTTGAATGATCAACGTACGAAATGTCATCTGATGTACATGTTGTTTCTTCTTGATCTTCAACAGAACGTCTCTTTTCCAAATGAATCGTTGAGTCATCGTTTGAAGTTGTAATTTAAAATATCTAATGAAACTTTTCTCTGTTTCCGACGTTGCTTTTGTTTTTGACTGGTGCGAACAGCATATCTCACTTAAAAAGTAAACATCTAAAAAGACAAGAAAAATTAAATAAAAATTATGGATGAATGGTGAATGGTGTTGATAATAGTGTGAAAAGCAGTATTTTTTATGAATAATATAACAAGTAGTCTGCTATCAATTGTTTTAGTTTTTTTTGTTTTCTATCATATAGGGTGTTCAGAAAGTCACTAGAGTTAGAAAAATTTGAAAATCTTCACTGCGGCTCGACCAAACGGGCTCACTTTTGTAACTAACGATAGAAGCATGTTTACACTCCAAAACCATACGAACAAGATTCGTGGAAAGTTTCGTTAAGTGTATTGTTATTTTTTCCTTATTTGTGAAAAAGTAATATTTCCTTATTGAGGTCGATAGTGATATTTAACTAAGACTCTCACTAATCTTGTTCGTATGGATTTAGAGTGTGAAAATGCCTCTATCGTTAGTTAAAAAATGAGCCCATTTGGTCGAGCCACAGTGAAGATTTTCAGATTTTTCTAACTCTAATGACTTTCTGGACGCTTATACAATCATATAGATTGTCACAGATAGATCAAAGGGGAATTTTCAAAGTTTTCGTGTACTAGCATCATTTGGTTGGATAATGTATGTAAAACAACTTATCATTGTCAAAAAAAAAGTTGATTTGCTTTTACTACCACAATAATTGCACCTTCCAATTACAGTGTTTATTCGCAGCTCAACAACTGTATCACCGTTTCTCGAAATCTCTTGAATGTTGCTATAAATATTTTTTGTCTTTCGATCAGAATTCTCTGTATTGGATACTGTAATCCATCGCGGTATTACTTCTCCAATATTCTGCCTATTAGACGACAACAGGTCCCCGATACGGTTGTTGGACTCAAAGAGAATAATGTACAGGTTGCATAAAAATGTGTTTTTTAAGGGGAATGACTATTATTTTGAGCATTGCTACTAATAAATATTATACCAAATGAAAGTGTAGAAAAAGGACATATATCGATACTCAAGATTTGATAATTGAAACTTATCATTGGTATGACGTGATGAGTAAGAATATAAGAAAGTTTCAGATAACTGAGTGTTTCATTTCATGTTTATTAAAACATGTGACTAGTGTCTTTTAATGTTTTTTCTTTTATTTAGATCAAATAAATTGCTAGGCCAAATATCATTTTTTCAAAGATTGATATCGTTGTCTTGACGCTTCCTCACCCTCACGGATGTAACAATCAAGGGAAGCAATTTATGTAGCAGTAAAGAAAGTAAAAATTTTCAGTCCAGACTATGATTAATTCTTTTGTCTTGATTGTTTTAATAAAAAGTATCATGTTACGGAAAAGATGACTCAAATATGATATTGAAATCAAAATAGAGGACACATTATGTTTAATTTCTTATCTAAGAAGAAAGAAAAAGAAAGTGTTTTTCTATACGATTACTTGTTAAAATGTAGTGTGGCCTTCTAGATGTGGTCTATCGTGCTGAATGTATTAAAGCACTCTTGTTTCACTGTTCTCTTATATTTAGAATTTATGCTCTCATCCAAACTATAAGATTATGTTAAGGCAAATTAATGAAAAAAAATGTTTTGAAATAATTATCATATTTCGATGAATTTTATTCACAGTACTATGCAATTTATGGTACTGATTCATACATAAGAGGGAAAAAATTTAGTTTTTAACGACATTTTTTTCTACAATGATTTTTGAGATGTCTTGAAACAAAAATTATATTGCTACGCAATATATCTAATACATAAAGTCAATTATTAGTTGATAAAAGCAAATGGTTACTTTTTAAGACAAAAGAAAAATGGCTTAGATGAAGGCTAAAACAATATTTATTTTTTCTATTCTATCTTACTCATTTAATGTTAAAAGATATGACTAATTCTGTGATATATATATATATGCAGATAAATAAAACAAAAGCAAATTCAGTATAAAATATGT
Source organism: Macrotrachela quadricornifera (assembly GCA_022393335.1). NCBI lineage: Eukaryota > Metazoa > Rotifera > Eurotatoria > Philodinida > Philodinidae > Macrotrachela > Macrotrachela quadricornifera. The sequence continues at coordinate 1,566 of JAJEKB010009439.1, read as the reverse complement.
TTTTGTTCTTTTTTCTCATTGCTTTAATCAAAGCAGATTCAATAGAACTTCAATGTCCTCCTTCAACTGCATCAATACAACGTCTTCTTGATGAAGTATATATTCCAGGTGCTTCAATTATTGTTCTCAATCGAGATGAAATTCTCTATCAAAAAGGAATTGGTTATCAATCTCCTCCAATACCAGAACAACGTCAACCAATGAATGCTGTATCGTCAATTTTTGTGTTAGCATCAATTTCAAAAACATTCATTGCTGTTGCTGCTATGCAAATGGTTGAATTAAATCTTCTTAATCTTGATGAAGATATTCATAAATATCTGCCATCTCATATGAAAATTATTCATCCATATTATCCAAATGCTATTATTACTACACGACATTTACTTACACATACAGCTGGTATTGGAGTCAATATTGTAGAAGAATATAAATTCTATCTTCCTGGTGATGATTTTACAAAAACAAATCTTGGTGATGTCATTGAAAATTATTTAAGTTATAATAAGAGTTGGTTACCTATACCACCTGGTCATAATATGACATCTTATTCAAATATAGGGGCAAGTTTAGCTGCATTTATTGTTGAACGTATAGCTAATATGCGATTTGAAGAATATGTGCAAGAAAAAATATTAAAAGTATTGGGTATTGATAAAAAGGATGCTGGTTATCGATTAAGTAATTTTCAAGATAAAAAAGAATATCTTGTTGGTCATTATATTTATAATGCATCATGGCTTCAGACATTTCAATCTATGGCACCACAATTAAATGTTTCTCGAGTAAACTTAAAATTATGTTTTAAAAACAATGAAAAATATTTTCTTTTAAATATTTTTAGGTTGATGATTCTTCTGATTGGTTATATGTTCCTTTTTTTGGTATTAGTAGATATCCAGCTGGTTATTTACGCATGTCAGCTTATTCATTAAGTTTATTTTTACAATCATTTCTTAACAATTTTCCAAAACTTTTACATAATTCATCTTCTTTTGATGAAATTATTCATGCTGCACCACAAACAAGTTATTTAAATATGTCAAGCAGTCAATATGGTCTTATGTGGTATTGGAAAGTTATAGGTGGACGACGTTTAATTGGACATGAAGGATCAGTACCTGGTATAACAACTATAATGATGGCAAATGAAAAAAGAAATTTAGGTGTAATTATTCTAACAAACGGAGATACAGTGCGAGAGGATAGTCTATCGGGTAAAGTCGACAAGACAATAGATAATATAACCACAGCACTATTTGATTGTTTTGAAAACATAGCGAATAAAGGTTCTGTATATCGATCATATAACTTTTTTTTAATCTATGGAATTATAAGTATATTATATTCTTTATATTTAATGTTTTGATTATGATTTAATAAAATTAACGAATTAATTACCATAGTTTACTAAAATAACATGATAGTTTGTGTCATTTCTTTTATTATTTGCAAAATAAATCATAATTCTTATAATGGAGCATATAAACCATCGTAGTTAATCTCAATGTCTCGATGGCAAGGGGGAAGAAACTGATTTCCTGATTTCTTGATTTCTCGTGGTTT